>JABMCL010003021.1:932500-939086 GCA_018857735.1 Alviniconcha marisindica
GAATCGGCGAAGCATTTCAAAACGAAATCCTATTTCTTGTAGAACACCGCACTGCGTTCAAAATGTTCGATTAATTTCAACCACCTGGGACTGAAAAACTCTGGAGGACGTCACTGATTTTCGCCTCTTATTAATGTGTTGGGGCAAACCATGTTGTGAGGTGTAGTTCACTTGTTTACAAAAAATCGATCAAGGACGGTGGGTAAAGGCCAGTACACTGACCTTTCCTGTTATCGCAGGATAAGACTGAGTTCCGGCTTAGGTCTGGGGCTGGTCGCACCTGCACACCTAGGTGTGGGGGCTTGCGGCCACAGGAATCGCCAACAGGTAATTTGTATTTCGGACTGAGAAGAAAAAGAAAAAAGAAGAAAAGAAAAAAGAGAAAAAAACTAGCCTCCTCGAAATAAGTTTTGACCTCCAAAGGGTAGAAGAGATCAAAATATAACAACTTTGAAATAAAGACCTTTTGTGTTTTGTCATAATAAACAGCATTCTTTTTAATCTTTTATGTGTTTGGATCTAATAGCCTATTATTTTGCTTCACGGAGCCGCTTTGGCCTGGCGGTCCGCAGTGGTAAGGTGCTAGGCTTGTGGGCGGACGTCGGTTCCATTCCCCGCTTCGGCTCTCCTTTCTCTGCAAAGGAGAATAACCTTTCGTCAGATTTGGACGGATTTGTTTGAATCACACGTTTGCCTAAAAACATTGAGTGTTGTATACATGTATGCCCATGAAAGAAATTTAATTCTGATGCTTCTGCACATTTGTAGGAACTATGAAATTGCATTAATCAATTGCTTAATCGTGCTTATAATATGTGTTTGTGGTACTGTCGTGTTTATTTGTGTTTGTAGTATAGCGAGAACTGGCTGTTAGATAGGTCCAAATGGACCTAACGCTACTATCCTTGAGTATTAAAGTTTTCGAATTCGAGTTCGAGTTCAAAAGTTCTTCTTCTCGATCGCCGCTACACTGAGAGTGTCAGTGCAGTCTGCAAGGTGAATGTGGCCGTCTTCTCCAGTTCCTCCCTGCTTCCATAGAGTTTGGTGTGTATACAGCCGGGCTGCTGTTGGCCACACATTTAAAGGTTGTGATTTGTGGACAGTCTTGTAGCATGCCATATTAGTCTTGTAGCTCTGCCATATTTTGTGTTTCATTCATATTTTGAACGTGGTCTGGATGTTCATTGATGTGCATTGATTTATTTCGGTGTTGAAAATGGTGGTGTTGAAAATAAAGGAATGAGTAGTCAATGAGTACAAAATTGAAAATACTATTATATATATATATTTTTTTTAGACAGCCGTTCTTTATGTGTTATACCTGCTTCTGTTTTTAATGTGTTCAACTTAATTTAACTAAATTGTTAATGTGGCAGAGCTGGTGTGAGCGAAGAAAAATTTCCGTTTAATTGTTATGATTGCAACGGACAATAAAGTATTTTGAATTTGAACTGAAATTGAATTTAATGTCAGCCCCACATCATCATCAACAGCAGTCTTGTAACATTGCCCCTGACAGTTAATAAAACCTTAAAATGGCTCTTTAGGCACTGTGGGCATTTTACTGTTTCATTAAGAGTGATGCACAACAAAGTCACGGTGTCTATAAACCACAACTTGTGAACAGAAAGGAGAGCCGTAACGGGGAATCCGCTCACCAGCCTAACGCCGTTCCGCCGGGCCCATGTACGCCAATGCTAAGTGCGCGGCTCGGTCACACCTATTCACCGAGATCCTTTGACAGTGGACTGCCCGGGGCTGACCGGTCCTCAGTCAGGTCAAGGTAGTGGCCATCGAGAGGCCGGCTAGAACTCAACATGAACTTATCAGTAGGGGAGGTATGCCTATAATTTATTGGGCCCCCCTTTTTTCCGCACATAGTTCAGGAGCTGTGTGAGAGTCGAGGTGGCCGTCCTGGGCTGTCCGTCCTAACGAGCCTTCTGGTTTCCGTGGACGTAAAGCTATATTCAACCATGCTTCGGCATTGGTCAGCAAACATGGTGCTTAACGTCCACAGAAACCATAAGGCTTATTAGGGACTGGGACGGCATTGGTCTCAGCTTGTACCTAATATGTCAACCAACATCCGAGGACATTAAGCAACACTACCTACCTTTTTCCGCCTTAGCCACAGTTTGCTATGTAATGGTCAGAATGCGAGACACTGAGACGCTGCCAGGCGGTTTTACACATATTGTGAAGCGTTTTGCATAAACAAAGAAAAGCGAAGACAAATTTCCGTTTAATTGTTATGATTGCAACGCACAATAAAATATTTTGAACTGAATTGAATTGAATCGAATTGAAACAAACTGTTATCAATACTTCTCTCTCTCTCTCTCTGTATATATATCTATGTGTGTGTGTGTGTATATATATATGTGTGTGTGTGTGTGTGTCTCTCTCTCTCTCTCTATGTGTATGTGTGTGTGTGTGTGTGTGTGTGTGTGTGTGTGTGTGTGTGTGTGTGGTGTGTGTGTGTGTGTGTGTGTGTGTGTGTGTGTGTGGTGTGGTGTGGTGTGTGTGTGTGTGTGTGTGTGTGGTGTGTGTGTGTGTGTGTGTGTGTGTGTGTGTGTGTGTGTTGTGTGGTTGTGTGTGTGTGTGTGTGTGTGTGGTGTGTGTTGTGTGTGTGGTGGGGTGTGTGTGTGTGTGTGTGTGTGTGTGTGTGTGTGTGTGTGGTGTGGTGTGTGTTGTGTGTGTGTGGTGTGTGTGTGTGTGTGTGTGTGTGTGTGTGGTGTGTGTGTGTGTGTGTGTGTGTGTGTGTGTGTGTGTGTGTGTGTTTTTTTGTGTTTGTGTGTGTGTGTGGTGTGTGTGTGTGTGTGTGTGTGTGTGTGTGTGTGTGGGTGTGTGTGGTGTGTGTGTGTGTGTGTGTGTGTGGTGTGTGTGTGTGTGTGTGTGTGTGTGTGTGTGTGTATGTGTGTGTGCGTGTGTGTATGTATGTAATGGAAATTTATAAAGCGCCTAACCTGCGGCTCAAAGCGCTGAAAAAGCATACACACATAATGTACATCGATATGGAAAATGTTATCAAAAAAAGAAAGAAAAAGATATCGACATCAGCAACCCGTACCCACAATACCACACACACACACACACACACACACCACACACACACACACACAACACACACACACATACACACACACACACACACACACACACACACACACACACACACACACACACACACACACACACACACACACACACACACACACACACACACACACACACACACACACACACACACACACACACACACACACACACACACACACACACACACACACACACACACACACACACACACACACACACACACACACACACACACACACACACACTGTACAGACTGATAGGAGTGAAGGACAATATATATATTCAAAAATGGCCCAATATTGGAAGACTTCCTAAATTGAGCCACACCTCCGCCAACATTAGGTACACCCTTATTATAAGCCAGTCTCTTCTCGCATTGGAAAAACAAAAAAACAAAAAACCCTAAAAGCATCCAGGACATCTTCTCAAAACAAAAACAAACAAACAAAACAAAGATGAAGAAGAAGAAGAAAGGAACACGACTGTAAAGTTCAGTTAAATTTGTATTATAACTGATGAGTGAATTTGAACTGTAGGGATTTCGCCTTTAAATTATTATGACGTCACGTCAATGATGACGCGACGTATTGTGTTCTACTACTTACTTATAATAAATATTCATGTTGCCATACTGAGCACCTGCAGGCCCACATCACAATCAGCTACTAACTCTGTTTTAATTCTACATTAGACCTATATACCATTTTTTACCCTCTCTCTCTCTCTCTTACCCACAAACACACCCACACACACAATCAGCGTTCAAAACAGCCAGCCACACTGACATGCACACACCAAATTTCATTCATCTGCGTGAAATAGTTTCTAAAAAGAACTTGTCTCAGGCTCTGATCCCATTCTTCAGTTTTTCCTGAATCGATCAGTTAGTTATCCAAGTAAACATGGTGCTTAACGTCACAAAAACCATGAGGCTTATTAGGGACGGAGAGAAGGGAAAGGGGGGTTGGGGAAAGGGGATTTATATATCCTCATTAAGGATAACCCTTTAATGCAGTAAATGGGGAAAACAAAAACTTCCCAAAAAACCAAATTTCTGAAAAAAACCGGGGGGGATCCCGAGGTTTGTTTTCCCAAAAATTCCGCTAAAAAGTTGATCGTTTGGGAATTATTCCCTTATTGGGCCCCCTTTTTCCAATAAAGGGGCCCATATTTGGGGAATACCCCGCTGTCCAATAAAAGGGAAAAATGGGTTCAAAAGAAACAAGCACCGTTTGCAAAAATTGCCCCTGGGTTCGTGAAGCTTCGGCGAAAATAATTTTATTTAAAGCGAGAAAACCTCAGATCGATCGTCCTTCGTTTTTAGTGTTTTAAATTACGATGAAAAATAATAAAAATAAAAAGTAAATATAAAATTTTTGTAGTGTAATTTTGGTTTGGGGTATATAGTGTGGAAAAGCGGTGTTGTTCAACGTTTTGCTCCCCATAAAACGCTATAGGTGGGGGGGCCCCAAATTTAGGGAGAGACGCAATATTGGCATACTCCCTTAATATCAGCTATGACTTATTAATATAAGTTTCATTTTCTGATATATTGCTGCTTTCTTGGCACATTACTTGTATTTTATAATTGTTATTGTCAAAAAATTTATGTATTTGTTTTTTCATAATTTAATTTTTTTTTGAACTTAGAAAATTTTGGAGAATGTTGTAAAGCGCAGTGTTTTTGGGTACACCAGAAAACCGCTATACAAAATTTTATTATTTTTAAATATTATATTTTTTAATATTGAGAGCTCAGGAGCTGTGTGAAAGTCGAAGGGACGTTTGGGAGTTGCGGCCTTGGACGTAAAGCAACATGACGAACAGTAAAATTAATTATAGCTAGGTTAAATGTGACGTAGAAAAGTAAAAATTTTAAGAATGAAGTTGAAAATAATAAATGTTTTTTGATTTATGATTCCGGGAAAAAAGTTTTTGGAGTCATTTGTGAAAGGGGGTGGTGTTGGTGTGTGTGTGTGTGTGGTGTGTGGTGTGTGTGTGTGTGTGGTGTGTGTGTGGGGTGTTTGTGTTGTGTGTGTGTTTTGTGTGTGGGGTTTGGTGGGGTGTGTGTGTGGTGTGTGTGTGGTTGGGTGGTGTTGTGTGTGGTGTGTTTGGGGTGTGTGTTGTTGTGTGTTTGTGTGTGTGTGTGTGTGTTTGTGTGTGTGTGTGTTGGTGTTTGGGGTGGTTGTGTGTGTGTGTGTGTGGTTTTTGTGGTGTGTGTGTGTGTGTGTGTGTGTTGGTGTGTGTGGGTGTTGTGTTGTGGTGGTGTGTGTGGTGTGTGTGGTGTGTGTGTGTGTGTGTGTGTGTGTTGTGTGGTGTGTTTGTTGGTTTTTGTGTGTGTTGGTTGTGTTTGGTTGTGTTTTTGTTTTGTGTGTTGTGTTGTGTGTTGTGTGTTTGTTTTTTTTGTGTGTGTGGGTTTTTTGGTGTGTGTGTGTGTGTGGTGTGTGGTGTGTGTTGTGTTTTGTGGGTTGTGTGTGTTGTTGTGGGTGTGTGTGTGTGTGTTGTGTGTGTGTGTGTGTGTGTGTGTTTGTTGTGTGTGTGTGTGTGTGTTGTGTGGGGGTGTGGTTTTGTTTTTGTGTGTGTGTGTGTGTGGGGTGTGGTGTGGTTTGTGTGTGTGTGTTGTGGTGTGTGTGGTGTGTGTTGGGTGTGTGTGGTTTGTGTGGGTGTGTGGGTGTGTGTGTGTGTGGGTGTGGGGGGGGGGGGGGGGTGTGTGTTGTGGTGTGGTGGTGTGTGTGGTGTGTTGGGTGGGTGGGGGGTGGGTGGGGGGGTGGTGTTGTGTGTGTTGGGGTGTGTGTGTGTGTGGGGTGTGTGTGTGTGGGGTTGTGTGTGTGTGTGTGTGGTGTGTGTGGGTGTGGTGTGTGTGTGGTGTGGTTGTGTGTGTTGTGGTGGTGTGTGTGTGTGTGTGGGGGGTGGTGGTGTGTGTGGGGGTGTGGGGGTGGGTGTGTGTGTTGGGGTGTGTGTGTGGGGTGTGTGGGGTGTGTGTGGTGTGGTGGGGGGGGGTGTGTGTGTTTTTTTTTTTTGGGGTGTTGGTTTTGTGTGTGTTGGGGTGTGGGGTGTTGGGGGGTGGGGGTGTGTGGTGTGTGTGTGTGTGTGTTTGGGGGGGGGTGTGTTCTGGGAGGGTCTTTTCAAACACAGGCTGCATCAACAATCTCCCAGCTGATGATATTCAATGCAAAAAGAGTTTGGTTCACAAAAACAAGACACCCAGACACAAACTCGTCGCCATACAAAAACAAAAAAAGACGCCCGTTCCAGTCTACCTTGGCATGAAACTTCACTGCTGCTGCACTCTACATCTTGCAGCACAGAGCATTTGGGGGGGAAAAAAAAGGGGGAAACATCGGGAGCAGCCAAAGTTTCCATATTGGAGCTGTGTGCTGGAGTTGGAGCTGAGCATTCTTCAGTTCACTCAATCCATCCGAACTGCATACTTCAACCAGTTCATACAGACACTGACAAAGCTGTTACCTGTTGTTGTTTTGTTGGT
>JABMCL010003375.1:0-2500 GCA_018857735.1 Alviniconcha marisindica
TTTCTTCCGTTACACCCCGTGTTACCGCAGTAGCACGTAAAAGATCCCGGTCATTCTGCCAAAAGTGCAGGTGGCAGGTTACAGCTAAACACGCATACACCTTACGTATGTGGCTTTGCTTGAAGTGACATGGAGCATGGTTGTATGGTGTACACAGAACTTGCGCCGACGCGGCAGCAGTTTCATGTGGCACCAGCCATGCCATCGCTGTAAGTACACCACTTCGGGGGATATTCAAAAAACGCGCTATAAAAAGCTAGTCACTCATGTAGAACCACATGCGAGCGCAATGAGTCTGCTCAAGAGAGCGGAGAATAGCGCTATATAAGCGATCATCAATCTTTTTTTTTTAAATATCCGCTCGAAAAGTCTTAATCTTCGAACGGCCTGCTTCCGAAATAGCCTGCTATTTGGTGCCTCACTTTCAGTTTTGCTGTTCTACCTCTATGTGTGTGTGTGTGTGTGTGTGTGTGTGTGTGTGTGTGTGTGTGTGTGTGTGTGTGTGTGTGTGTGTGTGTGTGTGTGTGTGTGTGTGTGTGTGTGTGTGTGTGTGTGTGTGTGTGTGTGTGTGAGTGTGTGTGTGTGTGTGTGTGTGATGTGTGATGTGTGTGATGTGTGCATGATGTGGTGTATGTTTATGTGTGTGTGTGTTTGTGTGTGTGTGTTTGTGTGTGTACACATGTGTGTTGTGTGTGTGTGTGTGGGGGGGGGGGTGTTTGTGTGTGTACACACACGTGTGTGTGTGTGGTGTGTGTGTTGTGTGTGTGTGTGTGTGTGTGTGTGTGTATACTGGTACGTGCCTTGTGTCAGTGTGCTCATGTGTGTATGCGTGCGTGCATGCATGCATGCGTGTATGTGTGTGTGTGTGTGTGTGTGTGTGTGTGTGTGTGTGTGTGTGTGTGTGTGTGTGTGTGCGTGCGTGCGTGCGTGCGTGTGTGTGTGTGTGGTGTTTGTGTGTGTGTCCCCTTGCCCTCCTGCAGGCGGAATGCCGCTGTGCAAGCAGCAGGTTTCAGCGGTTGGCCGTCTGTGCGACGCCCTCATCATCGTCTACGCCTCCACTGAAGGCGGCTATATCAGCAGGAAACGCGTCACGCAGGACAGCGTGGTCCAGTTCGACCAAGGAGACATCGGGGAGCCGGTGGGCAACTACGTATTCAAACTGGTCACAGACCAGGAGGAGGAAATCCGTCCCAGTCAGGTGCGCGCTAGTCTGTCCATTAGGGGCAAGTGCGGGCACGAGTGTGCATGCATGCTGGTAAAGCAAACGGCGTTTGTTTCGTTGCAGAGTGTTTTACTTTGCGTCAGAATAAATGTGCCTACTGGCTGCAGTGGCACTGGTGCGAGGTGAGGCCCTATCAGCGAAACAGCTGTCTGTGTTCACAGAGAGAGAGAGAGAGAGAGGGGGGGGGGGGGGGGGACGGGGACCCGAAGAACACATGCACTGCAAATGAAAATGCGTCACGGTACGCAACTTTTGCACGCGCCGCGGGCGGGAGAACAGTTGCTGAAGGGACCTCAAAATTAATGTTCCCACTCAGGTTCTCATGCTGACCTTATGTTCTCTCACTGAGTCAGGCAGAGCGGTTACTGAAGGGACTTCAAATGTTCCCACCCACGTTCTCATGCTGACCTAATGTTCTCTCCCTGACACAGGCAGAGCGGTTACTGAAGGGACCTCAAAATTAATGTTTCCACTCAGGTTCTCATGCTGACCTAATGTTCTCTCACTGAGTCAGGCAGAGCGGTTACTGAAGGGACCTCAAAATTAATGTTCCCATTAAGGTTCTCATGCTGACCTAATGTTCTCTCACTGAGTCAGGCAGAGCGGTTACTGAAGGGACCTCAAATGTTCCCACCCACGTTCTCATGCTGACCTAATGTTCTCTCCCTGAGTCAGGCAGAGCGGTTACTGAAGGGACCTCAAAATTAATGTTCCCATTAAGGTTCTCATGCTGACCTAATGTTCTCTCCCTGACTCAGGCAGAGCGGTTACTGAAGGGACCTCAAAATTAATGTTCCCATTAAGGTTCTCATGCTGACCTAATGTTCTCTCCCTGACTCAGGCAGAGCGGTTACTGAAGGGACCTCAAATGTTCCCACCCAGGTTCTCATGCTGACCTAATGTTCTCTCACTGAGTCAGGCAGAGCGGTTACTGAAGGGACCTCAAATGTTCACACCCACGTTCTCATGCTGACCTAATGTTCTCTCCCTGACACAGGCAGCCAGGCACAGCAGCAGAGAGTTGCTGAGCGGATGTTCGCGCTCTCACAGTCCACGTTCTCTTATCGACACAGGCAAGCGGCACAACGAGAGGACGACTGACGAACAAAACATCAAAGTGTTCATGCAGGCACTCGTTGCAGGACTTGTTCCGTCCGTCCCTGACTGACACGGGTAGACATTCCTGGGTAGCTGTTGCTGGTAGAACCTAACGTGTGCACACTCTCACCTTGAACGCCTTGTTCTCTCGCTGGATGACACAGATAGGAGTCACTGGGG
>JABMCL010003375.1:7500-130000 GCA_018857735.1 Alviniconcha marisindica
CAAACACTTTTATTTGAAAACGTTCATTTTAACTGTCTGCGAAATAGGCACATCGTGTTATGCATGTGGATACACCATGCCTATAACGGTGATCTCAAACTATCAAACAGGTACATGCTGTTGTTCGACCAGTTCCCCATGACCAAGAACGGAGACAAACCAGACAGGAAACAAATCTTCGCCTCTGCCATGGAAAAACTGTTTTTGGCAGAGTCCTTGTCAACATCTCAGGTGTTATTTTAAACCGGAGAGGAAACAAACCTTCGGCTCTGCCTTGCATCAGCAAGAGTCCTGTCCATCATCTCACGTGCTATAAACCAGACAGGAAACAAACCTTTGGCTCTGCCTTGCATCAGCAAGAGTCCTGTCCATCATCTCACGTGCTATAAACCAGACAGGAAACAAACCTTTGGCTCTGCCTTGGATAAGCTGTTTTCAACTGGATCTCTAGGTGCTGCAAACAAACCTTTGGCTCTGCCTTGGATAAGCTGTTTTCAACTGGATCTTAGAGCTGCAAACAAACCTTTGGCTCTGCCTTGGATAAACTGTTTTCAACTGGATCTTAGGAGCTGCAAACAAACCTTTGGCTCTGCCTTGGATAAGCTGTTTTCAACTGGATCTCAGGGCTGAAACAAATTTGCTCTCTTGGATAATTTTTCAAGGTCTAGTGCAAACAAACCTTTGGCTCTGCCTTGGATAAACTGTTTTCAACTGGATCTTAGAGCTGCAAACAAACCTTTGGCTCTGCCTTGGATAAGCTGTTTTCAACTGGATCTCAGGTGTTGCAAACAAACCTTTGGCTCTGCCTTGGATAAACTGTTTTCAACTGGATCTCAGGAGCTGCAAACAAATCTTCGGTTTTCAGCAGGGTCCATTTCGTCACTGTACGTGCTATAAACCAGACAGGAAACAAACCTTTGGCTCTGCCTTGCAGCTTGGATAAGCTGCTTTCAACTGGATCTCAGGTGTTGCAGACAAACCTTTGGCTCTGCCTTGGATAAGCTGTTTTCAACTGGATCTCAGGCGTTCCAAACAAACCGTTGGCTCTTTTTGGGATAAACTGTTTTCAACAGGGTCCTGTTCATCATCTTCAGGTGTTATGCACTGGACAGGAAACAATCTTTGGCACTGTCTTGGACAAACTGGCTCCGACAGGTTTTGCTTCATCACATCAGATGCGGTGAGTGATACAAAAGAAGGCGACCAAATAATCTAGAGGACTCATAACGAGAACAGTTCGTCAGAATGCTGGCGATCATCACAAAATAAACACCTGCCCCCTTCAACGTCTTACGGTGCAAGGTAGATGTTTTAGTGCCCGTAATCTGGAACTGGAAGGCAGTAAAATGAGAGAACCATTTTTGAAAACAGAGGAGAGAATGTCAACTTGGAATAAAGTGAAGGGGAAAAGAAAAAAAATCTGTGTGTGTGTGTGTGTGTGTGTGTGTGTGTGTGTGCATGAGTGTGTGTGTGTGCATGGGAGTGCGCGTGTGTGTGCGTGATGCACAATCCAAACTTGGATTGTTTTATAATACTACATTCAGCACAAAGTGCAGTTATGCTCATCAAACAACTCACATTCAAGTGCGACACCCACCCCCCCCCCCCCCCAACAAACAAAAAAAAGAAGAAGAAGAAAAAAGTGTTGATTATCTCCCTTAAATACACACCAATTACATGAAGCATACTGTTTATGATCTTTTTAATGCATGTATCAGCCATAGAACAATTAGATTTCATTGAACAAGCATCTGAAAAACACAATTTGCAGTTATTAATCTTTCTGACACATCAAACACATCCAAGCACTGGTTTACGAATCCTTCCTACAACCACTGCCGTATTTAGTTACGCCATAGGGTCCAGAAAACTGTCAGCTAACGAGTAGTTTTTTGTTGGTGCTCAAACAGTAGTATGTTTGTTACAAACAACTCAAATAAAACAAGGCGTGTCATTTATAGCCGCCAACAAAGTTTACACCAGCACAAATAAAACCACAATCGTTTGAATCGAGACGGAACTCTTTCTTTTATCCACGGTGGATGCGTCTCATGTTTACGTGCGTGCTTTGGCGCAAGGTTGCTTCTACAGTCATAGTACCCGAACCTTTCGGAGGGCGCTGACTGCGTCGCTGGACAGCTGCGCGGAGATAAAGAGTGCCCCTTCAGTGGCGTAACTAAATCTGGCAGACTTTGGAGGAAGGTGCCAGAAAGCGGTGCTCGGAGTGTGCTGACACATATGTCACCTTGAAACAAGATGAAGTTAATCAAACCTGGTAAGAATCTACAGAACCCAAACAAGGTTATAATCATGCAAAATTCGGAAGACCTCACTTAAACAGTGTCCAATGAAAGGCCAATGTTAAGGTTCAGTGGTCAAATCGGGAAACAAGTGAATTGTCTAACTTGAATACAAAGACCAAAAAAACAAATAAAAAGTTGTTGTTTTCATTTTTTTCCCCCAAGTAGTTACTAGTATATATATATTAATTACCTAGTCAGTGTAAGTGACAATACTGTGAAGTTTCAATGTAACTGGAAATGTCACTGAAAGCAGTATGAACATCTATGTCTGAGAAAATCACATTAAACTTTACAGCATATCCAGACACTCAACCTGCCAGCCAGCTAACACTGATCATCACATATAGACTCATAAGTTTTCATGTGAATCCAGAGACAAAAAAGAAAAGAAACAAAAAAACATACCTTAGTCCCCCCCCCCCTCCGCCCGACAAACACATACGCGCACACACACAACCATCACACCAATGAAAACCAAGGTACTGTTCACATTGTGAAATTGTATTTGTTGTTTAAGTACTATCCAGTTTATCACAAGTGCACTTGTCCAGCAAAACAAAGTGACATTGAAGGTGATAATGAACGCAGACAGAGATAACCCATGCAGATAAACCAATGACAGCAAAAACATGAAAAACTACACTGAATGAAACAACCCTGCTTGTACAACAAATCAACAGGTACATCCAGTTCCATCACTTTCTGCAATACTAACACAGGGAGGTCACAGGAGGGAGAGATGACGGATGGGAGGGGGTGGGGGGTTGTAGATAGATGGGGAGGGGAGGGGCATGGGAGAGGAGACAAAATAGCCACATGGAGAGGATGGGTGGGGCAGGCAGAGGGGGTTGGGAGTATTGTGGGGGTGGGGTGGGGGTGGGGGGGTGGGGGGGGGGGACCTTTGCACAGGGTGACAACATCAATGGTATAACAGTTCATAAACTCTTAGTTTTTGATGCTGTCCATTTTTGGTCCTTGGCCAAAACTTTTAAGTTTCAACCACAGCCAGGTGCAATTTTGTGTGTGCAACCGTTTTTATGGTGCAAAAATATATGCATATAAAATATATTCATAGATGGTTTTAGTGTCTCTCACTTCTTTCAGGCAGTGGCATGCAAGCTTCAGGGCGGGCCTCTAGAGTCGACAGGGTCTGAAAAGAAACGATTGCTATCTGATAAAAGCGCAATCCTCGCAGAGGCAATGTCACCAAATGATTATGCTCACTAGGCTACTGACTACATTGATACTGGGGCTGATAGAGAGACAAGGGTACTGTACATGGACAACGAGTCCCCGACATGAGACCCAACATGGTTAGCAATACAAGTAACGCGCAGAAACGTTGTACGTGTGCGTGTTTTTTAACACACAACCACGCAGCCAAAAGTCTGTCCGTACCACAAAAACAGGTGAAGCATGTCAAAACGAGAGAGCCTGTCAATCATCTCCTGACACAGCACCACCAGTGTGTACGACGGTGGACAAAAACACTTTTCCATTACAAATAAAAACAATACTTTGCGGGGCACAACTGTATGCTTTGAAAGGATGTAATACCAAAAGCAGTGACCCCATGGATGAGACCATGTTTTATTATACAATGTACAAGAAACAACAACAACAACAACAAAAACAGCTCAGACTCCATACACACTGAAACTACGGATTATATCATGTTACAATGTAGTAAGTCCTTTACGTAACAGTGAGGCAGAAAAGACTCCGAGATCAAAACAGGTTTTGATGCTACCACATAACAAATCTCAACAAAATCATATAATCATAAGCATTCTCTACACTAAAGCCATTGCATACTATCACATACATCACTTGTTCAAATTGAAAGGTGGGGAGAGGGTGCTGGGGGGGGGGGGGGGGGGGGAAGGAAGACACTGAAGAAAGGGAGGGCACTACTACAGGTTCTCACTATTAACAAGGGGCAGAGCAGTCACAGTGAGACAGAACAGAAGACACAATCACAGACAGAATAAATGCAGTTCAGACAGTTGCTGTTTTTAGTTCTCAGCAAAATGCATAGACAACCAGCAGTGTTTGTCATGACACAAAATAGCTTAATCTGCAAAAGTACCAACTCTTTCTCTTTTCTGAATGTGTCTGTTGTGCATGTGTGTGTGAGCAAGCAAGCGAGCATGTGTTCGTTGTGTAATTTCCCTTCAGCCACGACACTTCGCTGCATCAGCAATTTTATGCCTTAGACCATTCTGTGTAAAAGCTCATGGATCAATTAAAGTTGCCGAATACAGCACTTCCCCAAATTTCAGTGTAGGTGTCAAACAAATGAGTGCAGAGAGTTAATGGAACATTTTGATGCGACTGAGTTTCAGTTTCCCCAAAGACAGGAAGTTCATTTTCATCACCAACCTATGCCAGGGGATCCAAGCAAAGAATCCCACTTAGCGAATGTAAAGTTTCCCCTGTGTTCACTTGCAGCAATAAGGGAACGACTCCTCTGGGCAACCTAAACTGGAACAGCTTCTTCCCGAAGCATAAAAATGGTCCAAGTTACTGCAAGCTGACCAAACCCAAAACAGTATGTTTACATTCTCCCCACCTACACCCTTCAATTTCTCTGTAAACACAGTGTCCCTTTCACACAAAACACAAAGTCAGTGACAGAAGAAACCACGCTGACATCTCTTCATGCTGGGACAGGGGTTGGTGGGGTTATGTGGGCAGAGGTCAAATACTACCTGAGCAGCAGGACGGGACAGCCAGCATTGTTATCCAGGGTACCCCCCCCCTCCCCCCCCTTACACACACACCACATCAAAAAGCACAGAGGTTAATATTACAACAGCTACACCAGTGCAACTCACTGCACTTGTTAAAAACACACACACCCAAAAACATCCTTTAAAATACATAAGTGTGATTTTTTTGTCTTTCTTCTTACTGTTATTCTTTTAATTTTTGTTTTAATAAAACAGAAGTATGTACATGACTGAAACTTTCTCAACAAATGAATCAGAGAAAAAGCATGACCTTTTAATACTATGTGTTTGATAAATAAACTAAGGAGCAGCCCCCACCATTTCTTCTGAACAAATTCACAGCTGAATTTTTTTTTTTTACAATACTGCTCCATGAATAATACACAAACAAAAACAGGAGAGAAAAAAAAGATGAAGAAAAAAAGATGCAGATGTGTGCATCCACATTTACATCACCCGGTCAAACACCGAAAATCTTATTTCAACCAACACCCCCACCAAACCAAACCATCAAAATTATAGGTAGATGCTGCAGGGGAGTAATGATGCCACAGACCTCATTATCACAATGATTACAACTGTAAAAAATAACATCAATATAACTTCTTTCAAATGTAAAACAAAATATAGCTTCTTTCAAATATACCCCCCTTGAAAAAAAAAATCCTCCCCCACCAAAAACAGAGCAAGGTCTGTCCCCTTGTACAGCAACAAAGAAACAAAAACAAAATCACCAAAAGAATAAATCCAATGTACATTTAATATGGACCTTTTGCAGTGAAAATCACCAAAAGAATAAATCAAAGTAGATTTAATACGAACTTTAACAGTGATTGCTACTTCCCAGTGTTGCTTAACAAATCATCACTGTCTCACTTATCCTTAAAGATCTGGTAGTCTTCTTGTCATATTTTGTCTACCAATCCTACATGTAAAAAACATTTTTTTTTATTTTTTTTTAAATGACAAACTCCACATCTTTCAAATAAAGACCCCTCTGCTCGTCCACACACCCACTCCTATTCTAGATGAAGCGAGTTCTTGCTAAGAAACACTGACTCCAGCCACATTCGACCAAAATGACCAAGGCGCTTACTGCCCTATGCAAAACTGAACTGTACAACCAGTTCATTCCAAAGTCCTGATCAAACATTTAATAGCAGGATTTGTGCACTTCAATGGTGGCCACATGATAGTCAAAGTCGACAAGGAGCAGTGTGCAGTACCAATGCAAATACATCAAATGTCATAAATCATCATTGCATGTGGGTTGTGTGCACTGCAAACACAGGCACTTGACATCAACTTTTTATTATTTTTGATTATGAAAATGATGATCATAATGAGACTGTGATTAGCTCGAACACACAACTCTACTGATGTCAAGCGCCAGTGTGTCATGAGACAGAGCAAACCTGGAACCTCACTGTTAGTGAACACAAGTATGTTGTGTACAATAATTAATGATGGCATTGTGATGTACATGTATCAGGATGTATGCATGTTGTGCACATCCACACACACAGACATCATGTGAGTCTATGACAAATACATGATGAGTCAATTGATGCATTGTGAGGTATGTATATCATATGCCCCCTTTTCTGTATTTTGCACACATCCACACAATTTGTCCGTTTGTCTTGATCTGCATCAATGCGCCATTCTGAAAGGCACAAAACGCTGCATAATACAGAATACAAATAGACAACAGAATCCCCATCACCACCCGAGCAAAAAAAAAACAAAAAATCAAAGAAAACTAAAAGTACAATAATTATGAACAAAAGCAAACCGCATCAGCCTTCAACTAGGGAGGTGTGAGATGGAGAAAGACAGACAGACACAGATATTGGGTGGTTCAGGCAGGGTGGTTAACTCCCTTGACTTTTACCTGGCATCGCTTAAGTCCCTTGGCTGTTTTTACTTCCAGGGCATACTTTCTTTACAATGGAAGGCAGTGACAGTTAATTACGCGAAGTTTACAGAGCCAACTTTAAGAGCATTTTTGAAGGCCCATAGTCAAAATGTGTCTGGCAACAAGCAATAAACTGTTGCTTGTGCTATAGGATGCCAAAAAAACTTTTTTCCCCGAACTCGCAATCTTCTGGTCAGCCCCAAAATGATGTAAAGACACTTTTTTCCCATTCTCCATCACCTTTCCCCTGTAATTTTTGCAAATACAACAGTAATGGCATTTTTACTGCTTCGCAGTTCTAGGTTCAACTTCCATTGTTATACACACAGGGTTCGTACAGAAAAATCCTTTCAAAATTCACAAACCTTTTGACAAAACCTGGCATGATGCCCGCAATATGGTGCGGAAAAGCAACACAAAACTACGTCACTCTTCTGCACATCCGCTAAAAGGACACAACCCTTACTGTAGCCAATGGCCGACGCACTCTCTCAAACAAAACTGATAGGAAGTGCATTCTTTGTGATTTTGCACAGTGATTTTTATTGTATTTTTAACTGTTCAGTCTTGGGAAATGCAGTTTCTGACTGATAAGCTGACAGTTTTTCCCTAGGACTCTGAAGACCACAAAATTCACAAACTTTCACAGACCCCACTCACTTTTCAGACTTTCAAAGCCTTGAAAAGCTTATCCCATTTTTCCCAAACTTTCAAAGACTTTCAAAGTCTGTGCGAACCCTGTACACAGCGTGAATCAACTCCTACTCAGAAATCGGCCCGGAAGTGGCAGCTACGACCTTTTGCGACTTCTTGCGCAAAAGATTACGAAGGGCATTCACTCTTGCAAACCAGCTTCGCTGAACCGCCCAATAGGGACAGGCAGACAGAGAGTTCTTCATAGAATAAGTTAGCCGATCAAAATAATACAAAAGTGTGAATCAGTGGGCTAGCAGAGAGGAAGAAAAAAAAAACCTAAAAAAATGACTACTATAGGGCAGTGGGGTTGGAGTAGGGAGGACAACTACCTCCTAGCAAGGCAGTCATGTAGCTGTATAGTGATTTAATTCTATGACAGTGGTGATCTGGTTGTTCAACCCAGCTGTCATAATCATAAGCATTATGACTTTGTGGTCAAAAATTATGATTTGTTTTGTTTTTTGCTATTTTGGGGGGTACATTTAACACAAATAAAGTTATATATATCAATATCAAAAACATCTGAAACTTTTACAAAGTCATTTTCACTGACTTACTGACATTTTTCCCATCAGATGTCAAAAGTGCTGATGTTGTATTTTACTGACAACTTTACAGTCTCACTTGAAAAGTATGTATTTTTAGTTTTCATCGATAATAACAGAAACAAATTTTCACGGACAACTTTACTGACAGACTTGAAATGTAAGGATAAGGATAAAGTCAAAAGGGACCCGCTACATTTTTTTTGTTTTTAAAGATTACATTCACAACTTCACCACCCAACCTAAAAAATTTATGTAAAAAACAACAACATATATATATATATACTCACTGACAAGTTAAACATCAAATTTGAAATACACACAGCTTAGTTTTCACTGACAATATTACCATCAAACTTGAAATGCATAAAATTTAATCTTCATTGACAAATTTCCCATCAGATTTGAAAAATATCAATTCTCTCTTTTGTCAAATGGCACCAAATTTCCCATCAGTGTTGATAATTATTTCAGGAAGGGATGGGGGGGGGCGGGGGGGGGGTGTAGGAATGTGGTGGGGACTAACAATTTTGATATGACTGTGGAGCTCTCACTGAAGGCCACCCTGTCAGACTACACCTCCCAAAAGACTATTTTCAGAAACTTGTCTTTTTTCTTTTCTTTATTAGAAAATGTTTAACTGTTTATTGTTGTACTTGGACTTTGAGTGAACCAGAAGACAAATTTTCATTTTCGCATTCATCGCAGATAATAAAGTTCTTTTGACTGTTGTATAACAGGCACATGAACCTCTCACCAAGGACCAAACCTTTTTCTTTTGTTTCGGAAGCCACTTTTCCCCCCATCTAATATAGTAGTAAAGTAATCTTTCATTGAAGCTACCGCCAATATAAGACTGCAATGGAACCCTCCTAAAGAAGGAAAAATTTAACCCTTTCAGTCCCAGCAGGGTTTTTTTAACTTGGGTTCTGGACTCTTTGTCAACCCTAAAACTTCTGCACTACACAACAAAATGTGTGTCTGTGTAGAAAAATGCTAGGGCAGCCAGTAGACCACTGTGTAACTGCAACACTTTAAGTATTTTTATACGGACTCTGAAGTGTATCAAAGGGATATCCAATGCTGAAAGCATCAAAATTAATTTCTGCTTTAAGACAGAGATAATTGAAACAACCACTTAAGTATATTTTTTTTGTTTTGTTTTTTGTTCTTTCCAGGCACATTTCTGTAAAAAAACAGTGATCTGTCCCACACAAAATTTCCAAGGAGATTCCACTGTAATGTGTACAAGACTGAACTGAACAGATATGCCCGTACTGATGAATGTAAAGAAAAAAAATCATACTGTTTGTACATAAAGCTTAGCTCGGCCAAAGAAGGCTATCGTTTATCACAAATCTAAAGCAGGTAGTTACTGTACAACTGGAACATCCTGTACAAACACAGACAAGACACCCACCACTCTTGACACTAACACAGTCATGCGGCAAACATATCTACAGAGTTCTGCATTGTCAACTGCAACAGAAGCAGAAAACAAAAAAATACAGGTAAATATATTTTTGCTTTCACTTTGTACGTGAATAAAAAAAAGTTTGCAGGTATATTAAAACAATATCTGCTTGAGTACTCTGGGACTGTTTTCTACCATGACTTTATACTGCTCACTCAGAAACGCTGCCCTCAGATAAAAACAAAACATCCGGAATACTTCAGCTCACTTGAACACAACCACACAAAGTACACAGTTTACATAACTGACTGATACAATACCTACCAAACCGGAACAGCCACAGGACCAACATATAGAGAAGCTGACATACCAAGAACCTGGCAAGTAACCCAGAAACTGGCATGTGCACAAACTGGTGTACCCACACATTTTTAATGGCCACAGAACCGACATGCCTACCCAGCACAGCCACAGGAATGGGTGACTCACTTTGGCACACCCAGAAAATGACATACCCACAAGCTAACAAACCCACACAACTCACATGGCCATGGATACACAAATGACATATCTACCATGGCCATGGATACACAACTGGCATATCTACCATGGCCATGGATACACAAGTGGCGTATCTACCATGGCCATGGATACACAAGTGGCATATCTACCATGGCCATGGATACAAAAGTGGTGTATCTACCATGGCCATGGACACACAAGTGGCATATCTACCATGGCCATGGACACACAAGTGGCATATCTACCATGGCCATGGACACACAAGTGGCATATCTACCAAACCAGTCCAACTCAGAGGGCTGACAAAAGACATCCCCATAGCCTGGCAACAACACAAACTGACATACCCACAAACTGGCATACCCACATACACCAGCACATTTTTACTGACTGGTGAGTTTAATACAGCTGGATGTTGTTGTTTTTCTTCTTCTTCATAATGGCAAGCAAAAGAGGCAAAGCTCTTACAAATACATTCCACGGTGTCTTTGTTAGTCACAACTTCAAGATTGGGGGGGGGGGGGGGGGGGGGGGGGGGGGGGAAGAGGGACAGTTGTGTGTTTAATTTTCTACATTATGAAAAAGTCAAAACGATTTGTATTTATTGATCTAATGTCTTGAAAAAGGAGTGGGCAGGTGGGGGTATGGGTAGGGGTGGGGGGATTACTTGCTTCATATTCACTACCTAGTCAACTACGACGGTCATAGTAAAGTGATACAAATTCACAAAATCTTGACTAAAATGCCCGATTCATTGCTGACGCAAAACACCTTAAATTGGTTCGAGAAAAATGAAGCTGAATGAACTGGCAAGGCAGAAATAACAAATTAGAAACAATTCCTAACATCAAGGGGGGGGGGGGGGGGGGGGGGGAGGAAGGGGGGAGAGAGAGAGAGAGACAGAGCATCAAACAAACCTTTACAGAATCTCAAAATCCAGTCAAAGTCAAAAGTACAATCACAGCCACTGATTCACCCGTCTACTCATACTGTTGACACTTTCACTTCAGCGTTCACTCCCCCCTCCCCCCACCCCCACTCAGACCGGCACTCCACAGACACAGCAGCACTCTGGCTCTTCCACTCCCCAAAGCAGGCTGTGACCTTCCCTGGAGTCCCCTTGGCCGGCAGACCCAAGTCTGCAGTGAGGCTGCAGTGTTGTGGCCGACAGGTCCAGCGTGAGGTTCATTCACAACTTCAGTGCCTGCATGCAGCCCACTACAGCCCAGCGTTGCGTCTAAATGTACAGAGTGTTATGTCGACTACTGCTACCGCGGCTGCCACGGCTACCGTGACTGCCGCCATCGCCAATGTCCAGCTGCAGCTCATCATGCAGACTCAGCTGACCCACAGAGGGTGTTGCCATGGCAATGTCTGGCATCATCTCGCTCAGAATACTGTCGCTGCCTGTCTCAGTCTGAAACGAGAGAGCAACAGCATAATTATTATTTGTTTGGTTAGTTAATCAGCATGAGATGGACTACCATTACTGTAACATTGTGTGTGTGTGCGTGTGTGTGTGTGCCAGACTGAGTTCCAAGTTGTTACGGGTGAGAGTGCTGACGTATTGTAATGTTGTGTTTTGGTCTGTGATTTATGTGTAGTGGTATCTGTTGAATGTTTTTTAGGACCGAGTGTCATGATAATGTATGTGCTAAGGGCTTTTTGTGGAAGGCTAGGCTCTCTAAATTCTCACTGTTACTATTAATACTACAATGCTATGTTTTTCAACTTTATGCATCCACTGCGTTGGTTCAGAAGCAGACTGGTTTTAGCCCTGCATTGTACAAACCATCTAACACTGGCTTACCTCCAGTGTCTGTCAACTTCTTTTTTTGAAAGCAGTTTTCCAGGGGGGGAAAGAAAAGAAAAATGACCTAAGAAGACAGGACACAATTCTTCAACAGCCTTATAGGGGATACACATGTGGCTGAAACTGTGAAAGAAACAAGAGGAAGAAGCCACACAATGAGTCAGGATCACACAGAACAATTTCTGTTTGATCCTAGACTCAGTTTTTCAAGCATAAACAGTCAAGACCAGGAATAAGTTATTGACAATATATTTTTTTCCATTTTTTTGCATTTCATATATTTATTTAAATTTATTCATCTCACTGATTCTCCCATTACACCCCGTTATGTTCTCATTGTGATTTATACTTCTGTATATATATATAAGAAGCTGGTTGACTACAGAGGAGAAGAAGAAGAGCTAAAAACCACAAAACTGTTTCATTCTAGGGGGAATGCTTGTTTGGTGCTGCTTTGTCTAAGTTGACGTAACCTCTCCCCCCTCCCACACACACAGGAAGACAGGAAAAACGGACAGACAAGGATGCTGGTCTACCTCCAGAGGGCTGTAGGAGCTGGTCGGGGACACGGAGGTGGGGCTCATCTTTGTGCGGTGGGACGGTGACGCGTGGTACATCAGATCCAGCTGCATGGTCGCCAAGGGAGCCACACCGCCACCCCCACCGCCGTGATCCACGCCCGCGGCCCCTCCGTAGCCGCCGCTGCCACCACCCCCATCCCTGCTGCTGCTGCAGGCGCCGCTGCTGGCGCCGCCGCTGCGACTGCTGCAGCTGAGCCGACTCCGTGAGCGCTGAGCGTTGTGGGAGGAGGGAATGTGGGAGTGGAGGTTGAGCGGCTGCGCCAGGTGCTGGTGGACCGCAGGGTGCTGGGAGTGGAGGTGGCGGTGAGGCACCTGGGTGGAGGTGGAGGAGGAGGAGGAGGAGGAAGAGGCGGCGGAGGCTGGGGAAGGGTAGTAGAAGTGAGCATTCTGCAGGACCTCCGTGGCAGTGTCGGGCAGCCCCACCTCTCTCACTACCCTCAGCTGCAGCTGGTGGCGAGCGGCCCGGCGATCAGTGCAGGTGAGGGAGAAGGCCCGCTGGGCCACCGCCGATTGTTCCAGCTCCTGCTCCCTCAACACCATCAGTGAGAATGTCGCACGGTCTGGCACTGCAAGGCACATGTACACAGTCCATCACTTGCTTCAACACACACACGATCCACTGGGAGACACAGATGCACAGTTCATTGCAAGGCGCACATGCAGTTCATCACACGCTTCAAGAACACACACACACATGATCCACTGGGAGACACAGACATAGTCCACTGCAAGAAGTACTCAAAAACATACACAATCCCTAACATGCCCACACAGTTTATTTCAAGATATAGATATTCACTGCTGTACATAATACCCATACAACTTAACAGGGACCGTTCCAACAGAGAAGACTTAAACATATCTTCAAACACAGATGGCCAAGGTGCAGGGAATACAGATCCAAGACAGTACTGGGGTGGGGTTTACCAGGGATAGTCCCAGATGGGATGGCCAAAGTGCTGTGAATACAGCTCCAAGACAGCAACGGGGTGGGGTTTACCAGGTATAGTCCCAGACATGATGGCCAAAGTGCTGGGAATACAAATCCAAGACAGTATTGGAGCGGGGCTTACCAGGGATAGTCCCAGACAGGACAGCCAAAGTGCAGGGAATACAGATCCAAGACAGTGTTGGGGTGGGGCTTACCAGGGATAGTCCCAGCAATGATGTCAACGGTGGAAACAGGTGAGACGGCATAAGGGGCAGAGGAGCAGTGCTGCTCGTCCACCATGTACAGCGTGTCGGGTATCGCGGACATGTGCAGCATGCGCACGCTGCTGGTGTCCTGTTCCTGGGCCGCACACACCACCATGTCCTCCAGCACCGCCTGGGACACACACAGACACACCAGTGGACAGGCTGGTCACTGCATGGCAATATTGGCAAACATAGCTGAAGTGGACAAAGTGGTATGCAAACAGACATGCACTAAAACACAGAGCATCAATGGACAACCAGTCGACAGGCTGGTCACTGTGTGGCAATACTGGCACATACAGCTGAATGTGGACAGACAGGTATAATGCATACAGACAGACATATACTAAAACACACAGCATCAATGGACAAACTGCTCAATACACAGAGACTGGGAGTCACGCACACAATCAATGACTGTTGCTGCACAAAAACTGTCAAGACACACTGACTGGCTGGTCATTCACGGGGTGATCTTAGTGGAGGGATTGGTCACTGCATAGGGAGTTATGCATCCTTGGTGAATAAATCACCCATTACTTACACAGAGACGTACACCATCAATGACCATCACTGCATAAAAACTGTCAGGATGCACACCAACAGGCTGGCTGGCCATTCATGGGGTGATCTTAGTGGACAGATCAGTCATTGAATATGGGGGTATCCATTCTTGCTGAATAAATCACAAATCATTTGCAGTCTCAAATCATTTACAGTGTAAGGGCGCAGGTACTTCACACAGTTAACACTGCCACTGGGTCAGACCAAGGCATTCACAAATAAAACTTCCATCCAATCACAGCCATCTCATAAACCAAATTCATCCAATCACAAACGGTGACTACCAGGCAGCCAAGCGCAGGTTTTACTCACCTTGGCTTCCTCATAATAAGGCAAAAAAAGCCTGGGCTTTTGGAAAACCCCACAGTTGCGGGTGCGGGTCCAGGCCCCGATGCGATGCCATGGCGTGTCATCCCCCAGCATGTGGGAGGGTGGGGTGCTGATGAGGCCGCGCTTAATGGCGGAGGAGAGAACATCGCAGTTGGCCGGGATGACGTGATCCAATCGGACCAGAGCCAGGAGGTCCGAGATGATTTCCCTCAGCTCCACGTCGTTGAGGTCCCGCTTCTTCACGCCCTTCTTTGCCACGCTGTGTGCCGTGTGAGTCAACAGGTTTGGTTCTGTCGATGAGAAACAAGACGAGCGAATGCTCAATCAAATCCCATTTAAAAGGGGGAAGACAAAAAAAGTATTAATTAATTTCTCACTTTCCTGTGACCTTGAAGATGGGCCAAGGTCATCAAAAGAGGTAAGTACATGTAAAGCTTGATGTAGTTGATAGAGATTATGACCATGCAAAGTTTGAAAGATCTTGCTGAAACAGCATCCAAGGGAATGCTCATCATGTCCTAGCCAATAAGTGTCAGTTATTCCCTCACATTCGTGCTAAAGTTACTGAAATTGTTTGTGCCCATATGTGACAATTCAGTTAAAGCAAAAAGCGCTCACTTTAAATTTAATATGCACTGGTCAAGAAGGCAGACATTTGAGCTTCATCTTCCTGGCACCACTGAGTCTTGCCAAATTACTTACAATGTTTCTGTCAACTGCACAAAGTTTAGGCATAGCAAAAGGTGCAAAGGTTGGGTCAAGGGAAGAAAAACATTTGTTCCACCTGTTTACAGCAGTGCTTTAGGAAAGAAAGAAAGAAAAGGAGAAGAAGCAAAAAAAGAAAGAAAGTAAACAGCAGTACATGTAGAACAAAAAACCAGACACAATGTAAATTATCCTCACTGCACAGCAGACATACCTCTCTCTTCAATACGCCTGACAAGCTGGTGTTCACCCCACCTGAGCACAGCAGACAGCACTTCCAGTTCCCCTGCCTGTTGCCACAAAGAAACTCCACATCACATAATTATGTAATCATAATCCTATACACATACTGCCTCTGTTGGCGATGGAAGGCCTTTGTTATTTGTTAGCTTAAAAAAAAGAAGAGGAAAAACGAAGGCTGAAGTGAAACACAGTAAAAAGAACAGGAGACACAAAAACACAAGGCCACTTTTAGGTTCTACACATCTTATAATAAATGGACCACATGAAAATGCGAGTTCATGCACCCACCCACACTCATGAGCACACGTGCATGCAGATGCACACCCATGTGTCAGCCCACACACGCTCATAATCCAAACTTATGCACAAAAACTGTGACTAGGTGACTAAGATTAAGACAGTAGTATGAAGACTAAGTGTATGATTCATAAGAAAACTGCCCACCTGCAGAAAATCTGAGGAGAGGAGGTCTTTGAGGTAGTCTTTGGAGAGGTCATGGAGGACGTTGGAGTGGGCAACTTGAAGGAACTCCTCTGTGAGGAAGTGATGAGCTTGGCGAGAGGCCCACTGGGAACCGTGCGCCTCCTTCCCCCAGCCCAGCACACTGACCACATTCTCCACGCACAGGTTGTCCACCATCACGTCCTCACAACCTGACACACCACCAACATACAATTACAAACTTTACCTCACAACTTATGTTTAAGACAGCTTGATAAATCAGCAACAGCAAATGACTGCTTAGTGGATTCACAGTCAACTTTCAAAACTGGTAATTTAATGTTTTGAAAAATCTCCTGTGAGTGACCTTAAATTATTAAAATGTGTATAAATGTGGAAAGCCTTACAGACATCAACCATCTAGACCACTTCAACACAAAGATGTGGCTTAAAACTAATTTTAAAATGTAATGAAAGCTGTTGCAGAATCTGATGGTGCAACAATTATAATATCTCCTTAACACCACTACTAGTAATAGCAGTTAAAAATATACCCCCCCCCCCCCCCAACACACACACAAAAAAAAGCCACACCAACTTAAACTACTGGTGATGTTCATGTCACAGATGTCCCAGACTTGCCGCACTTTCAATGATCAATCAAATGAACACTGCAAACTCTCCTCCACCTTAACCAGAACAGACTGAGGGCAACAGAGTAACTGATGTGACAATGGCAATGCCAACATTAAAGACTTGACTATTCTACTTTTTCTAGGTACAAAATTGTACTGAATGGTCTCCGCCCTCCCTCACCTTGTGACAGAACCTGGAAGTCGAGAAACTGGCCAATCTGGTAGACCTCCATGGCCTCGTCCACCACAGTCATGTGACACTTGCCAGTTGATACCATGGCCTGGATCTCGCTCAGACTGCACATGCTGGTGGAGCCGCGCATCACGCTTGACATGTCCACCACGTCATGGTACAGTGCCCCTAGTAGTACTCGGGCGTAGCGGCGTGGGATCACACTCTCGTCCAGCACGATGCGAGAAGGAGCCCGAAGAGCTCGCTCCGTGGCCTCCTCCCCTGATTTCGCGCGTCGGTTGATGAGGTTCCTGAAGAAGGGGGACCGCGCTGCTAGGACTGCTTTGTGACAGGGGAACTCGTACTTGGAAGTTCTTGCGGCCTGGGAAGTGCCCTCCCCTTGGCTGGCCGATAACACGTCTGAGTGGTCTTCCATAGAAAACACCAACAATGCGTCACTGTAGTCACTGCTGTCCAGCAATGTCTTCAAGTCATGCTCCAGAGCATTGGGCACACCAAACTCGCTGGCTAGGCGTGCCAAAATCTCACCATTTTCTAAATGCAAATCTTTTGTGTTGAGCTCGTCGGTATAGAGGTAATGCAGGAGAGCGGAAAACAGCGGCAAGTCCACGCCTGGTGTTTTCAGCTTGATGGGCACCTGCGCCCCAAAGTCTGGGTAGCGAGGCAGCAGGTTCCTAAAGAAGGGGCTGCGGGAGGCAAGAATGGCGCGGTGAGCCGGGAAGCAGGTCCCCTTGTAGATCAGGTCCACGTCCGTGCAGAACTTGCAGTCGTACAGCGTCGACAGGTCTTGCCGCAACGTGCGAGCGGCAGGGCGGGCGAAGTTGGCAGCCACGTGGAGCTCCTTGAGAGAGGCGGAGGCTTCATACTCCTGCACCAAGCCACTGACGTCCCGGACTGACCAGGAGGAGATCATCTCCCGCAAGGCTTTGGCGTAGTCCTGGGAGCGGCTGTGTCTGCGCATCCGTATCAGCTTCTTCCGCAGCGTGGCAAACTTGGATGCCTTCTTCTTTTTCTCCCGCATGGCCACCTCAGTGTCAGCCACCCCGTAGCCCTGGTAGAGGCGAGCCAAGGCTGAGCGGGAGCCTGACTGCGCACGATCTGGAAGTGAGGCGTTGGCGCCCATTGTTCAGAGTTATAGTCTACGTCAGTTGCCCTCTTATGTCATCTTGTCTGTGGTCCTACCTGCAACAACAAAAGCATGAACTGTTTTTAATCTATGGTCAGAGATATTTTTGTTCCGCTATCAACAACAGACTATTGTATTTAAAATTCAATGACTTGACTAAACTTACATTACTCACCTTCTCTCTGTCCATTCAGTTACTTCCTGTTTTCCCCGATATAACTGTAATGGTTGACTGGGCGTAAAACACCAAGTTACTTACTTTTTGTTTTATTGACCTGCAGACATCACTTAATGAACGGACATCACAGGCCTACGAAACCATCACCTGAGGTTTAATTGTGATATGAAGACAAACGTTCATGTGACCACTGTAATTTGATGTAATGTAATGTAAAAGAGTACTTATCAGATGCTTACACCTAATGTGACCTTGAAGCACACAATACAAAAACAATAGGGTTGACAGAATATACACAGAACAAAGAGCACAATACAACCTTACTTATTACATAAACAAGCACACTACAACACTTCATTTAACACATTTCTCATTGTTTCCAACACACACACACACACACACAATAATAACACGCAACCATACACCAACATGCATACAGACATTGCATACAGGATCCACAGGAGAAAAGATGGTTGAGGGCAGATTAAAATGATGCTATGGAAGCAGAGTGTCGGAGAGAGTAGGGTAATTATTCCAGAGTAATAGCACTTGATAGAAGAAGGTATGTTGACCAGAAGACTTGGGGTGCGCAGACGGAAGATGGAGTTGAGTATCAGTCAGTGATGACATCAATGACAAATTTACTGAATCATACCATGGCATGAGGCTGCTTTGAAACACATTATACTCTCTCTCTCTCTCCTGGCACTGACAACTGACATTATAATTTTAGATTCTTTTTCAAACTAACAAGAAACTTTCTAGACTTGCAATCTAATCACACATACCCTACATCCTACATACCCTACACCCTAATTAGACCAAGCGCACTTCCTTAACACAATGACATTTTTACCGGCTCAAAATAAGCTGAGACATAGATCTACACAAAACCAGTGATTCTTCGAATGACAGCAGAATGTTTTATTCATCTGCTAAGTACTGTTGCTGCTGTTCTGGGGGCTAATTGGGAACAGGATCGGCATTTAGTTTTTTCACTCACACTCTTTACCTTTGCTTGGCCTGGCCTTTCAGTCCGTTTCTGGTTACTAATTTCAGACCCCGCCCCTCCCCTCCCCTCACTTTACATTTCTTTTGAATGAGGTCCATTCTGGATCACAAAGCTGCCAGTACTGATCATCTCCCCTTTGATTCAAGGGCCATAACTCACCAGGAGGGGCTGTTAGCCGACCCCTGGGGCATCAGCCTGCCTGTCAAGTCTGAGGTGCTCTGCTGTTTACAGTAAGCGGAGATGAAGTTAATCTGACTGCAGGCTGCTGCTGGGTCAGGTTCAGAAAGCACAGCTTTCCAGTTTGATGCCTGCCTGCTCACACAGCCAGCCCTCTGGATTGCCTGGCAAGGGCTGAGGCCGGGATTCCAGATACATAATATATATACTTTATGTCTTAAACTAGTTAGAGTGCATGAAGCAATGCCACAGCCGAAGAAAGGAAAGAAAGGAAGAGTGCTACCAACTGTACTCAAGAGCATAAACTAAAAACGGCAAGCTATTCAGTGTATTACCATTGCAGAACACCCGACAGTCATGGTGTGACCCAGTAATAAATTATTATTTTCTCTCACAGGGAGTAAAATCAAAGTCCCCAAACCCGACAACTGCAGAATGTACACAACCTACAAACTTACAATTAGCAACCAGTTTCTTCTTTGGGAGGCTTTGCACACTGCAACTTGGACTTTGCCCACAAACTTGGCTCACAACCTAGCATTAACAGTAACTCAGATGACAGCTCCTCATCATCAGACTATCATCAGACTATCATTATATACAGGCAAACATGCCATTGTGACTAACCAAACATGCCACTGTGACTAAGTGCAGATCTTTTCCCATCTGCACATATTCAGTTTTACCCTGTAGCCTGCAGTAAATCTTGGTAATCACCTACTTAGATGGAATTAGTTTCATATATAATGTCATTGTGCTGGCATGAGACTCAGATCTCTCAATTTAAATTAAAAAAATTAAATCTAAGTTATCTAACATAATAACATAGTGCAGAATTCCCACCAGAACAACAACCAACCAACCAACCAAGAAAGCCTGATTTTAGACAACTAAGAACTAAGATTCCCATACCTGATCAGTGCAACTATTGAACCAACACAGTGTGTACAAACCAATATGAGTAAATTACCATCTGCTGAGCTTCCCAACAGTACGTACCTTAATTCCAAAACATCGGAACTTTCTTGTTATTTTTCTTAAACCGCACCCTAAGAAACAAGCATGCTGCTGCTTTCTGAATTTTTCAGTAAGGCCTGAATCTCCCCATCCTCCCATCTATTCACCTTTCACTAGTCTCAGATTTAATTTGCCAAAAACAACATAAAAAAAACTAAATCATGAGCTGCCTAGCCCACATTAAGACTGCTAATGCTATGATTATCAGGCAAGCATCTGGTGAAGCTTGTCATTTCAGCACAGACATGGGGAGAGGCAGCAATTTAAAGCCAGGGCAGCCAGAACTCTCTCAGACTGAAAAGTGCAGGTCCACCTCAACACAACTGATGTTTGCCACTCCACAGGGCATGACCATAACCATTTACTTCAGCACCAAGGTCAGAGGTACAGTACAAGTCTGCCTCAAAACAATGTCCGCCAACAGTCCACAACAACAACAGAAAACAAAATCAATTACTTTATTAGTCTACATAATCTAAAAAACAAACAAACAAAAAATGCCCAAAACACAACAAAAGAACAAAAACAAAACCTTTCGAAAACATACCTTCTCTTATCCTAAACTTTTTGTTCTTGTTCTAATTTTAAATAGTTTGCTCTCGCTACAGTGTTATAAACATGCACTGGAAAACACACAGACACGTGCATGCATGTGCACAAGCACACACACACAACAACAACAAACAAACAAACAAAAGAAAGATTGACACAAATATAACTGTAAATACTATACACTCATCAATGCACTATAGTGTTGGCAAGTAATAACAACAAAAAGATACCATTAACTGATTAAGCTGTATTTATTTAAATCAACTTCAAATCAATCATCCTGCACTTCACTTAAAGATAAACATATTCTGCCAAATTACTGTCTTTTTCTTTGTTAGCACAAAATATGAAATGCTTTTTTTTCTTCTTCTTTTTTTTTAATGAATGGAGAAGTCACACTCACCAAGGCAACACAGCTATTTATAACAGATTGTCCCTACCCTACCAACCAAAAGTGCCCCAGTAAGCTCTGCGCTTTATAGGGAGCACTGCCTGTACCACAGGGCAGGTATTATACAGATGGGAGGAGAGGGGAAGGTGACAACTCCACAAAATCAGGAGTGCTGAAGTTTATTATCAATGTAAGAGAATCCATTCAGGGCAAAGCCAACCCCCCTTCCCCTCCCATGTGTGTGTGTGTGTGTGTGTGTGTGTGTGTGTGTGTGTGTGTGTGTGTGTGTGGTGTGTGTGTGTGTGTGTGTATGTGTGCGTGTGCACGTGTGTGTGTGTGGTGGAAAAATAGATATTATTATACACGAAGCTGATGACCATACTTTTTGAAGTTACAATTTGTTCTAGTTTTCCATATTTGGCTGTCAGATAAGCTGCAGCTTCTGCCCAATGAAGTTTTATGACAGCAAATGGTCAGTCAAGCTGAAGGAACCACTGGAAGTGGTGCAGTGGCAGGCAAAACTTGGACCTGACCAATGTCCAGCAGTATGTTGAGCATGCAGTTTTAACCATATTATAAATACATTCTAACACACATCAAAAGCCCAACCCTCAAATTGTTGCTTTTGAGATCAATTAAATCAACAGCTCTCAATCCTCAACAGTGGTACCTTAACCCCTTCGCTGCCACAGCCTGTAAAATCTCTGTGCTGAAAGATGCATAGATGTGCCTGCAAACAGTATATTTTCCAGTCCTATGACACATCTACTTTCAATGCTATGTGTTCTGATGAAAGTCCTTTCACATGCCAGTGTGAGAAAGAAGGCAAAAAGGCTCAAGGGTTACAAGTTTCACACTTTTACTGGTTGTTTTCAAGTGACATCATGGCAGTGAAGGGGTTAATTTCTGTCCTGGCACAGAAAGAGAGAGAGGGGTGGAGGGGGAGGGGGTGGGGGTCGTGAAGGGAGCAAGGGTTGTACATTTTAAAGTTCCATCATGGGACTTTCGTTCATGACTCAGAATACACTTCTAGATGTAAGTAATGAGTTACTGATAACTGGCAGACTGCAGGAAGGTCATGTCACAGTGCAGCATACTAGTTGGTAAACAGTGCTCAGACACCCCACATTAATGACCTCATGCCATAGCCAAGAGGCTGCAGACAGGCCTGGCATACCCAGCATAACTGTCGGTAGAAAAAGAAAAAAAAGGAAGAATAAAAGTGGAGAGTACACCAAGAGTGCACAGATGCCAACGAGAACAAAGGACGTTAGTCAGTCCTTGGGTTTCAACCTCCAGTCAACCACACAGACTCACCTGAGGACAATAACATTAACAAGGGATGAGTGGAGATGGGATGGGGGGGGGGGGGGGGGGGGGGACATCCACACGCACCATCATTACTGACAGCAATGGACACACCTGGCCAATTACCTCATGTGAAACTAACTGCCCTCTGGGCTCAGTCAGTCAGGCTGAAGACGAGTTGTGGTGTAATGCTACAGAGAATGAGGCAGTGGAGTGAGAGAGACTACAGTCAGAGGAATACCCGGTACTCTCTCATTGTGGTGTGTTCAACTAAAGGCAAAAAGCACCCTCTTGTAGACAGAGAGCAAATTCTTCAGGATCACAGTCATCAAACAATCCACTGATCCAAAATGCACACACCTGTTACCGATAGTCTTACTTAATCATAGTATTGTGCTAATGGTGTCATCAGGAGAATTCACTGGCAAAGTAAAAAAAATAAGCAGCTACTGTATGCCTGTGCTTCATCAATGATCAAATTCAATGTAATTTTATAGACTTATAAATTAAAAGAACTCTCTCACTCTATTTCAAATATTTGTCTGCCCATCTGTGTCAGTGCCATGCTTTGGTGCAATGCATGTACTCGCCAAATTTTCATTTTCCAATGATCTACTTTTTATTCTCCACAGCAACAGAATTATCTTGGCCATCCTTGTGAAAGAGCTGGCTGGAGTAGGAATATATATATATATAATACGACTTAGTGCCAAAAGGTGTGCATGAAAACAGGACAAAGGGGGTAGAAAATAAAGTTGATGATACATTGAAACTAGCTGTTTTTAGAATGTGCACAATGCTAGGAAAGATTTCTTAAAAGCAAAAGATAAAAACTTGTGCACTTTTGGAGATATTTGCTGACAAAGGTCATAAAAGGCCGCATGTTGTACATCAGATATTACAACATGCATAGTTCACTGTGTCTTCAGTTTTGCACATGTATGCACAAAATCAAGTCACACTATTAGTGCACATCTCCCCTACTACGTTTGTGCCAAATTTTGTACACTCACATAATTTAACACATGATTGTGACATGTTGATTGTTGTAATATCTGATGGGCGACATAAACCCATAACTCAACATTTTTTTTATATAACAAGTAACACACCCTTTCATGCAATATACTATAATCAGCCATACAAGTGCATGCAAAACACAGTGAGAAGATTTTTTCCCCAATTTTTAGCATAGAAAACATTCTGTTTGCTTAGATCAGTCTAACAAAAACAGTTCAGAATGACTTGATTTTATCAAGGTAATTTACATTAACAATTACGTCCAGACCCCCCCCCCCAGCTCTTCGAGATGTGGATTCTCTGCGGCCAGCCTCTCTCTGTACCGTCTGCAACTGTCCCTTTTATGTTTTCCTCCTGGCTGTACCACTTGGCTCAGGAGTACGCTCAGTTCCGCATACCCTGGTCATGTCAATGAATTTGAAGTGTTATGAATATGAAATTATTAACCCAATAACCAGCAACTGTCCCAATACTGATATGCTCCGTACAAACATGTCAAACCTACACACCATGACCTCTAAACAAATCAGTACTCAGTTCTCAGAACCGCTATTAGTATTACTAACATCTGCTGGGCTTAATTAAACTTTAAAAGTTTAATGTTTTACGTCACGTTACAACAACAGTTGTGTGGCAAACATGACGTCTGACGTAACTTTCAGGACGAAAATTACTTCCAGAAAAAAAACTGTAACTTTGTCACTCTCCTCCAGTTAACAAAATATTCTCGCAACACCACTAAACAGTCTACAAAAAGCATGCACTTATAACTGACAGGTTTTCGATGAAATTGAGTACACATCCTGAATCAACAGTTGCACGGAAGATTTACAAGATATTGCCTTGTCGTAATGAAATTCTTCACGCTGTACTCGGCTAAGTATAAAAAAAAGGGTTTCAAATCTTCGGCGTGGGAAGATGCCACTTTTCACAGTACTTTCATTTCGCACACCCAAATCGGTGGAAAACTTGAAAATAATCTCAATAAACTCCTGAAAAAGCACACAGTGCATGTTCTACATCAGATTCATGCATGTACATCAGACCACTGAAGGAGACTATAACACACCTTTCGATGTTTCCGAACAAAGACACGCCATGTGGCCAGGAGAATGAAGGCACTCAGGAAAGGTCACGTGACGTGCCGGATGTTGTCGATAAAAAAGAGACTGCTTTCTCGTTTGTTTTGTACAAAATATTAGATATCTTGCAGGGACGTCAGATGTTACAACAATATCAAACAACCGGGGAAATATTCTTCATATTTCGTGCAAAATTCTGCTGAAAAAAAAACATGAGTATCGCTGTGTAGTGCAAATGCATGGTTCGGAACACACGACGTTTCTGGTGATTCCAAAGCAATGCTGTCGTTTTTCGGTTGTTCAAAGTTTTCAGTTCAAGTTTGCAGCACATCTGACGTACATACAGGGCAAACATTCGTGATCAACTGATCGAAAATACAACTATCGTGAGTGTTGATGTTATATTATCTGTATAAAACGATGTTTTCCGCGTACAGATCAGTGACTGTTTCTCCATGTGCTTGCGATTTGTTTATAGGCAAAGTGACACTTGGTACACGGATGTCCGTTTTTGGCGGTCATTTTTTCAGCGCTTTTTCAGTGTGTAATGACTGTATCTTGAAATCAACCACAGCCTGGTTGCTGAAATTATCTGTACTATATAGTCATTCATTCATGCAAGTACACAACACAACATTTCAAATAAAAACAGTTTTCAACAATGTTTTATTTTCAACTGAAGTGCATAACCCCTTACATGTGCACCTTTTGGCACTAAGTCATATATATATATATATATATATATATATATATATATATATATTATATATATATATATACATATATATATATTAATCATCATGTGCATAAATTGATCCATGATACTGATACATTACACTTACAAACACTGAAACAGTGTAAAACCAAACATAAAATTTGATTGACTGTCTTGGTAATGGTATGTCACTTTTGTCAGCATATTTCACAAACTGGGGTTGAACTGAGAGACTGACATTCAGCACAAGCACATAGTATGCTCACAAGTTGGCAGACAGGTACTCGTCAGGCCCCATAAATCTCACTCTCCTTCCACTATGCATAAGTCACCAGTAGCCACAGAAATAGTTACTGGCTTATGTTTATTTTCAGATCAATTCAAAGACACCTTGTTTCGCCAGCAATGCAATGCATATGACTTAGTGCCAAAAGGTGCGCAAGAAAAGAGGACTGAGGTACTAGAAAATAAAGTTGACAGGGTGTGAGTGAGTAATGCATTTTTTGAATGAACACATGTGAAGTCATCCACCAGTGAAGGGAGAAGGCAGTGCTGCTCTTCGTTCCTGAGAAATTTGACTTTCACAGTGATTTGTGACAAGATGTTGAACATTACACATTACAACAAGCCCACATCACTGTGCTGCTAGTTTTTTTCTGCACTAGATTGTCTGCGGATGCTGGTCATGAAACATTTCAACACACATAACGTTTGACCGAGGGATATTTTAGAGCCTCTAACTACAAAAACAAAACTTAGTGATAATTGATTTTATATGCACTGTGTAAAGCGATATCTCCTCTGTGTAAATCGGTGACTGAGGTAATGTTTTGATTCGTCATGTATGTGAATGAAAGCATCGAAAGCACTCACCGTGAGCAAGTCCGTTTTCAGGGGTCGAATTTCGTGGCGCTTTTCACTTTCAAAAAATAATATTTCTCCAGCTGCTCCAGATTTGGAGCTCATATTGTTTCCACTGTGATACTGACCAATTATGAACGCACACACAAAGCAACAACAAGACAAAGTGTTTGAAACAGATTTTACTGACAGTCAAAAATCGGACCTCCCATCTGCGCACCTTTTGGCACTAAGTCATATATGAGCCTGTGCCAAAAGGTGCTCGGCGAGGACCATCCATTTTTTGGTCGTAAATGCTTCTTCAGGCTTAAGTTTTCTCTGAACAAACCTAACTTTATCTGAAAGAGTATGCATCAAAGAGATAATAAAGATAAACTTGACTCCCAAAGTCAGTTTTGAGTTAGTAAAATATGAAAATTTACACCAAGTCCGGGCCGAAAATCGGCAAAGGAAGGGTGGACATTTCGGGTGCACCGCTTCAGTTGTCGTTTTGTTTGCATCTTTCTTCTTTAGGCAATTTTCCCTTTGCTGCCTGACAGGACATAGTCAAAGCTTTTTAATGCTTGAGAAAACGCTCATAACTATTTGTAAACTCTGAATAATTGAAATAAACATATGTTTATTTCGATCGAAACGCATTGGGTCCGGTTCCGATGCTGACGAAAACGTTCGTCTGCTACTATTCACTGCGGACTTGTGGGTGGTGAAACAAAGAAGCTGTTGCTAAAATCAGTGTTTAGTCGAAAGCAGTGATAATAAAAGCGTTGGATTCCGTTCGTAATAAACAATTTCAAGTTTAAAATTTCAAGTTTTTATTTTGTCAGTCCGTTACGATCGAAGAATTGCCGATTCTGGGGATAAACGTCGATTTTGTGACCGCGGTCTTTTTGCACAAAGCGCGGCCATGTTTACCCACAGTGCTTTGCGGGCCTACTTCTCTTCAAACATGGTGCCAACAAGGAACGGTGAGTGAATTTTCGATTTGGGTCATGTACCTTTTTACAGTTTCGATCGAAATGTGATGTTGCGTCCGACAGATTAAATAGTTACTTTTCATTGATACAACGTTATTTTTGCATTTTCATTCGTAATTGTAAGCGAAGTGACCATTATTAAACAGGTTTCGGTCGGCAGTGTGCAAATTCAAAGTGATGTCTTTGTTCGATAGCCCGCTGTTTCTCGGATGACACAAGCGGGCCTTAGGTCAGTGTTTCGATTGCGAGTGACCGAATTTTGCACAGTAATATCCACGTTTCGATCAACAAACAAGTTTTTTCTTAGTGTTTCGACTGAAAGAGAAAAACTTACACGTTCAAGTGTTTACTTCGTAATGGCGAAAATACCCGTGTTTACGACGGCACACATTTCGGAGTTGATTTGCCGCTGTCGGACAGCGGTTTTTTCATTTGTTCAGTCGATCGGAACAGCATGATGCCATGACACAAATTCTTACTCCTCAATACACTTCTGCAACTCTACAGGTTTATTATTGCCGTCTGTGATGTGAACTAAGAGTTTAAAAAAGGCATAGCCGTAAATTATCTATTTATACCAATTTACAATACAAACACACAACAACAAAAGAAGAAGAAAGAAAAAGAAAAGAAGCATTACCATGACATTAACATTGTGATTAGGGAGATGTTTTTTTTAAATTATTTTATCTTCCCAGGCCTTCCCATTTCCCTGGGATGAATAAAGCATATTGTTATTGTTGTTTTGATTCTATTTCTAGCAGGACAGATGCATTCTAAAGTGTGTGCTGAAACTAGTGAAAGCCAGAATAGAATTTCTTAACTGATGTAGTTTTATATGTGCATTGCAGTACAAATACAATACAGTGCAGCATATAAAGTAGAATTATTGTGACAATTCACTATAAATATGCAACATGAAGACAAAAAATTCATACAACACAAAATACAATACACTGTGGCACAATGTAGGGTGGGGGTGGAAGTTAGTAGGGATGAAAAGACCAAATGAACAGAAATTTAAAAAAGGAGGGGGTAACCTGGTATTTGTGTTTTTATGTTTCAACTACAGCACTATATATATATATAGTAATATTACCTAATGTCTGATATAGATATGTATATATATTTGGGGGAATGTCAAAACACACACACGTGCGCTGCAGACACACACAATATCTTGTATGCATGTAGGTCTCCAGAGTTGCATACCTATAAATAAGGAGACATATCCTCAAAAACAGTTGTTATATTGCCTTATTTTGTACACATGCATGTTTCTTTTCAGGCTAAAGAGGTCGATGCTCCAAAAGGGCAAGAGCAAGTGTTTTTCATGACACAGCAGGGACAACATTAGTGGAGCATGAAGCCAGATTCGTCCTGGGAAGCACTGCAGTACTTAGGAACAGCAGAGAAATAAAGATATGTCTCAATGCTGAAGTGCCAACTCACTGAAAACAAATCTTTTAAATTTATTAGGATGGGCAGAATTAGTGTTAACATGGAAATTCTCTATGCTTTGTCATCAGTTTCCAGATTTTGCATTACTGTTTCTGGTTACTTACAATGTGTTACAGTTGTTATTCCAGGTAGTGAGACTTGAATGCCAAATCAATGTCTTTCGTAATTGAATTTTACCTGCTGTTAACAATAGGGTATAGGGTGAATGTACATTTGTAATTCACATGGTTTTCTGTTTTGTCAATGAAAGAATAATAATGACAACTTGGCTGTACTTTTTCTAAGTCACATACTGACTGTCCAGTGTTACATATTCCATTGTGTCCTCTGATATGCGAGGCATCCGACAGTGCATTACTTTAAATAATGGTTTCGCCTTGTTCAGTATTTACAGCAATGTGTCAGATGTAGGAAACTAAGTGATTTTATTAGCTGTGCATATGTTTTACAGGAAAGGAAGTGTTGTGTCCACCATAGAGTTGTTGCATTCAACAGATAAAATGCTGAAAAAGGGCCTTTGACAAAATTACAACTATACAAGCAACTTGTTTAGTGCTGCAGTCATTAAAACCACTACTAAATCAGCTGGTAACATTTTGTTGCAGTGTAGGGAAATCAGCACTGTTATTTTATAAGCTGTGTATTGTGAGCATGGGAAATGTTATGTCCATCCAATAATCGTTACATCCGACAGATAAAATGTAAAAAATGTCGTTGATGACCTTATTTCATGCTGCAGTCATGGAAACAACTATACTTCATAAATTCTAATAAACACATCCTATTTTTGATTCAGTGTTGTGTTTCATTTTCATTTTATTAAAAAAATTAAAGTGGCAGTCTGTCGGATGTAACACAGGACATCATTGTTATGATTTTGAATATGAAATAAAAAGTGAATTGAGTCAATTTAAGTTTTACTGTCTTGTTATAAACGATGGATGTTTATTTTCCCCACAGATTGATAGCAGTCATTAAATTCAAGGATTAAATCAAAACAAACATTGTGTCCTGTGTTGCATCCGACAGATTCAGGTGTCCGTCTTTAAATGTCTTTTTCTCAGACTTGCTTCATCAAGTTATCTTTTTAAGACCTGAAATGTATATAAAAAAGACTTATCTTTTAAATGGTGTTACTTGCTAAATGACTTTTCTGCTTTTATTTTTCACCCTAATGTCCACCCTTCTAAGCAGCACCTTTTGGCACATGCTCATATATATGATGTCAAAAACTCAAAACTGACTGGACACTGAGAGACAACAGTTCAGGTTCAAAATCAAACAGGTTTCACTGAGTGACAACAGTTCAGGTTGTAGCAGGTTTCACTGATGACTGAATGACAACAGTTCAGGCTTGTAGCAGATGTCCCTTTGACCCCTGCCTGTTCAAGAATTTCATGTCTCCTCTTCCCTTGCTTGTGTTGCTTTATAAAATTATAAATTAAATGTCTTGATACATGAATCCAAATTTCCTTGAATAATTTATACTGTTCAATGGCACATGGGATAGGAGTTGGTCTGTAAACTACAACTACAAGTGTTCATTTTCTCATCAATAGCACTAGCAGCCTGTTGACAACGGCAGCATCAGAACCGCCATTTTTATATGGCGTTTAGGCTGCTCAAGCACCAATTGCTTTCAGTATCATCACATATATTATATATGGGCCCAGATCAGTACCAAGAAACACAAAAGATGGCAAACCAGTACTTGTAACTTGATAAACCAAAAAGCCGAAAGTCCACAAACTGGTAGTGGTATGATGCTACTGATATTTATATAATACTGTTCATTCCTCTTGGCCGTACACAAGAATGATCTTCAGATTTATATTCCTGAAAGGAATATCACACTAGCACAGTAGCAGATGATCTATCGTCCAGTGAATCAAGTCCTCATCCCTAAAAAAAATACAAAGTTCTACAACCCGCTTGCTTGCATGCAGTAACAAGAGTACAAACACTGTATTTAACGCTGTCACATAATCATGGTAAGATTAAGAAGAAACAGGTAAAACACCACATTTCATCAATACACCTCCAAGACTGTGAGTATGGCTACGAATATGAGTATGAACGCTAGAGGTATGACACAGTACAAGTGTGACTGTTCTGGCATTTCATTAGAATAGCAGAAGAATGTCGAAATGATCAACAAATGCTACCCACGCAGGTAGAAGCCGATTCACCTATTATGTTGTTAAGCTGATCACCAAAAATGAAAGCCGCTCGTACGAAACACAAAATGATCAAGTAAAATAATCAAAATGTTCATTTCTCACCTACATCTGATGAAAAGAATGGTTCAATGGAGGTTGAGCTTGCGTCCTGGTGAACTCCATCTTGATGTTGAAAACATGGATTAATGGTGGATTTGCTTATTATTTTGTTAAAATATTTGGGGGGTTTCACAAAGAATACCGCTAACGACTAATGATATGCTCCCTCAAACAAATAAAATAGCAATAACATTTTCCCCCAAAAGGGCATTGCCAATAGAGTAAAAATACAACGAGCTGCAATAATTTTAGAAAAAGGTTGCCAAATATGAAGTGTAACCAGGTTTTTGCTCCCATTTTGTAAAAAAAAAATTACGATCAAACCAAATTTAATTTCTGAAAATGTAAAAATGGATAACATTTTTGGTATCCTCAATAAACGAAGAAATAATTAATTGTTTAAAACAAAGATTCATTTAATATATTGGCTGACACTCCACTATTTATGATGAGTATTCTTCTGTGCGGCCTAACCGGAAGACGAGAACCGGTAGTGATCATTCTCCGTGCGAACGTGATACAAACTTTCGCAAGAAAACCACAATGTCAGCCCCACTCAGAGGAAGTCTCAGGAGCCTGCAAATAATCAACAAAGCTGTGGCACACCAGAGAGCCACTGTTGTGTCTGGACCACCTAGATACAAAGTTTCAATGATGGTAAGGACTTTACACTGGCGTTTGAGAGAGCCGAATTAACGGCTTTGAAAGACCAGTCAAGGTCAGCTTGATCTTTAGATCAATCTTTTTGATAGTTTTATTCTATAGCCTCTACCTCGTAGCAGTAGAACTGCTTGATAGAATCATCAGCATACGAGTTGCTTTCCCTAAGGTACAAAATGGGTAGGTCATAGAATTCATGAAAAAACATTTTTTGGCCAGTTATAACAAATGATGTAATCCACCTTTTCATGATGAACTGGCTAATGTATGAACCATGGTTACTAATTGAACATTATAATAAATAGTACATGTATGGTTATCCACTTTTGCTAAGAATAGAATTAAACTTTCAAGACAAATAAACTGTACTGTGTACAAAACTGAATCACAAATTGCATTATTTACTACAATTTTACAAATTTTTCATGTTCATGATCTTCATCTGCCATTTATGTCCAGCTTATCAGTTTGACCCCTCTTCTTCTTCCAGATACTGGGCCAGGCACAAATGGTGGAGCATTTTGGTCCAATAAAACTTATAAATGTGCATGGCAGTTAGTTACTATGAAAATGTTCTTTGAAATGATTTAAAAGTACAACTGTGTCTGTGGGTAGACACTAAGACAGCAGATAGTGGGTAACACTGGATGACACTGCCAAGGTTGTCCACAAATGCCTGAGGTGAGGGAGCTAAGGTGTGCCACTTTGGGAGCTGGTTCCACTCTCCAACTCCAAGTGTCTTTAACAGTTTAAGTTGAACTCTCAGAGTCAGACTTTGTTCCACTCTCTGAGTGTCTTCAACTCTGAGTGTTTTGGGAAAGGAGTTTTCAAGAACCAGGTGGTCTGCTCTCTCATGAAAAAAAGCTGCTGTGAGCCTTTGGTTCTTGGGTTACTTTGCTGCAGGCAATGAGGTATTGGCACTTGTCAATGCAAACAAGACCTTTGTTAATCTTGTGCAACATGACAAGCCTACTTGCTTTTTTTCTGTCTTCTGTTAGTTCTAATATTTCCCGGCCAAGGTCTCACAGCATGGTTTCACACAAGCAGGTGATTCATCATGGTAGTTTTTGAATGTGAACCTGGCAGAGTGAAAACCTTACATTTGGAATTTGAATCCATTCAAGTTTCAAAGTTCTTCAAGTAACTGGATGCCTTTCTTGAGATCTACACAAGTCCCAGGCACAGGCTGGTGTACGTAGCTTCTCTGACTGAGTGACTCTGATATTGCAGTCACTCAGGTTCCTACACAGAAAAATGTCTCTTTCCAGTGGTTATGGAGGTACACTTGGACTGTGGCAATAGTAAAATGCATTCTAAACACAAAATTACTTTGACACTTGAAATTTATGCATTAGTGTGTGTGTGTGTGTGGTGTGTGTGTGTGTGTGTGTGTGTGTGTGTGTGCACAGCCTCTGCTAGTCCTGCATATGTTGGTTTTTACTAGTCTGGTAAATGTTTCCCTCGTACCGGTAACAAAAGTCACTGTTAGTGTTACCATGTACTGGCTGAAACTGAGCAGTCTGTGTGACTTGCTGGGCATACTCTGTACCCTGGGTTCAGAAGCAAGTGGAAGTTCCAGCTAAACAAGATTGTTTCCAGTGTTGATCATCAAGCAAAACAATGAACGCTCACTGTCATACAGACACTGTGCATGTCACATGCTAGAACTAGAAGGGAAAAGTAACAAAGTTGCCTGTGCACATTTCTTGCTACCATGAGTCCTGATGACTCATACAGTTACTTAGTGACAGTTGGTACTTTTCAGTATTGCAGCATTACTCATTTACCGTATTGCAGACCTAGGGGCTAGGTGAACTTTAACAAACAGACCTTGATCTGTCACAATATTATTAACTAGCTAGAAAATAGGTTGCTCTAACTTCTAATGTTGCATGACATTGATAAAGTGACTGACATAATGACAAAGGCATTTATAGTTATGCTCAGTATAACTTATATATACTATATTAATATGATAAATTATGCATTTTGTCACGTGTGTGTTTTAGGAGAAGACCTGTCTTGGTATGATTATGGTGGCGGCGGTGTGCTCACCAGCAGCCTACATCCTGGCCAACCTAGAGAACTACCGTGGTGGCAAGGCTGAGTGATGGTCAACAGTGATGGGACTTTGAGATTGGTGGACTTTGAAAAGTGACTTGTGCTGAGTGGAATGAATGAAAGTAGACCGAGTTATGTAGTTTGCCTCATTCCCAGCAAGCAAGCAAGCCAGCTTGCCTTTCTGAACACACTTACAGCTGCAGTGATGTCAACAAACTTGTGCCTTTGGCAGTGCAGACAGGGCACATTATGTATTTGTTAGAGTACAGAATCATTTGGAGGGAAAGAAAAAGAAAAGCAGACATTATGAAGACTGAAAATGTCTTTGTTTTTGACACCATGACACTGACAGAATTGAATGCGTTTCCTTTAGATGTAAGAGCATATTGTTACTGCATTTCCTTCCTGAAGCATTTTTCTTTTTTGAAACGGATGCGAGTAGTGTCAGATTGGTCATACTCATAGACTCAAACGCTAAACATCTTTAAGCTATTGAAAACATGTTTTGGTTGTTGATGGATGTCCGAGTGAATTGTATTATCATTCAAATCTCAAGGAGGATATGGCACTGGCTTTGTTTTCTCTTGTGTGTCTGAAAATGGGGTTTTGTGAATAAAGTTGTCATCTTGACTTCTTTAGTCTGTTGCTGCATTTATAGTTCACTTCCTGAACTGGATTTATTTCATTTCAAACATTTTTGCAAGTGCACCACACACACACACACACACACACAATTTAAGCAACAATTCTTTATAAGCAACAATTATTAATTTTTTGCCATTCACAAGCAACACTGGTTTATCAATTCAAGTGTATTTTTTTTAAAGAAGCGGGAAACAACAACAAAATGCTACACAATAATTAAATAATTTAAACAACTGCCATTCTGGTCAGTTACTCTATTCAGTTAGCAGTTTGCTTCAGCTGTGTAAAGGTCAAGACACCAGTTTGAACCTTAGATTAACAATCACAAGACCCAATCAGTAAGTGAGTAACTATCTTGCTTGCATTCAAACCTTGATGCTGAAATTCTAAAACCAAGGCTAGACTCAAAAACAAGCAAGAAATGACAGCAAACTTGAAGTCTCATATATGTCCCCAATCTAACCACACTTACACTGGTTAGGCTGAAGCCAAAGATGGGTTGCAAATTCCATACACATTGCATTGGGCATAGTTCCATAATCACAAACCATGATGCATACAGACATCCTAAAACAGTTTGACTACCACTACAGGTGACTAACAAAGAATTACACCAAAACAGCCTTCTTTTTAAAAAGAAAAAAAAAAGTGTTTTATGTTCACTATTGTAGAAGAAATCCTGCAGACAGAGTGTACCAAAGTCCCAAATGACTACAAGAGGGTTAGAAGAAATCCTGCAGACAGAGTACCAAAGTCCCAAATGACTACAAGAGGGTTAGACAACAAAACCTACCGTTGGCTCTGGGGGAAAAAACTGACCCCTACTTTGGTGACACATTAGATCATACAGTCAAATAATCATATGATCGAAAGTGGACCATAGTCTTAAAAGCAAACCTGCACACAATGGTCATAGTGCAGACTTTAACAGTAACACATGCAAGCTTATTGTTCAAAGGCTAAATATCAACAGTACAATAGAACAAGGAGTATAAAATAAAATAAAAAACCTAAATAAGATGCTGCGCAGACAGTGGAACAGATGAAACTGTATTTAATAATAACAAAAAATCTTATTCTCATGCACAGCCAGTCTTTCTTTTTGCTACGCAGGCATAGAAAATAATCTTAAAGTTGATGGATTTACATACAGACTAATAATTATAGTCAAAGAAACAACTTTTTTTCAGTCAGTACAAACAGTCCCTGAGATCACAGATAAGAAAGAACAGATGCAACAGTATATTTATACAAGAAAATACATGTGGAAAGAAGGAAAAAATTGCCTGGAGTTTAAATGACGGCAAACATAACATCTGCAGCTTATGCAGTGTATGAGTGGCATTCAAAGGGAAATCTAATTTGCACCTTGGTCAATTGAGTCAGCTGTGAACCAGAACCCCAGGAGCTTGGAAAGCCTTATGTACTGGATGCTACACTGCTGCCACCACACTGATTTCTAGGAACTGGTCTTGTAAAGTTCTCAGAACACTTTTTATCTAACAGATTGGAGGGATAAAAACAAAACCTCAAACAATGGTTTGTAAAATTCTTTCACTTATTCAGCTGGCAAAAGAAAAGAAAGTGTGCACTGTACATGGAGTTTCTGGCTACTAATCACCTGAACATTTCACTGAATTGGAAATGTCAATATTCCACATGAAAAGCCTGCAGACGAGTAGCTGTGTTTTCCTCACAAGATAAAGCAATGGGGCTGGTTTTAAACAAACCCTTCAAATGACGTCACAGGGCATGTTCATTGATGTTGAAAAAAAGCAGTTGCAACCACACTGCTGAGCTGGAATTTCACCTTGAGACTTTGATTTCAGATTGAAAACAAAAGAAAGGGACACATCCACCACAGAGAGGATGGAACATGGGGAGTGGGGTGGGGGGGGGGGGGGGGGGGAGACCATGTATACAGTTGTTTAGATACAGAAACAGAAAATACTGATGCAGGCTAAGGCCTTTCTTTTTCTTTCATTCACTAATACCATGTGTTTTTCCTAGGTAACAGATACTTTAGTCAGATTTGTTACACCATAGTCATTAACAGAAAAGTGTAAATGCTGGTGCTTAACGTCCACAGAAACCATATATGGCTTATTGGAGATGGGTAGAAGTGGGTATGGCGGTGGTGGAAGAGGGAGTGTAAATGCTACACAAATGTTGCCTTATACACTACAACTCCTCCTCTATCACCGTCGCCCCATGATGCTGGCAGTGAACAAAAATGAAGATGACTTACTCAAACAAATGATTTGGAGTTCAACTGCAAAATGAAGTGGACTATATTGTATAAAATCAACAAGCTGTGTCTGAATGAAATGAAAAATGTCAGGCCGGTGACTCAAGCAAAATAATAGCAAGTGAAACTGAAAGACAACTAAAAATGGCACATAAATCAAAGAACAGGACAAAGGTGAGGAGCAGTCCAGAAAGACGTCAAAAAAAGAGGATGTTTTCCAAACAGGCAACAAGTACAATGCTGCAATAAAAAAAATGCCAGCAAACAAACAAAATATCTGGATCAAGCCTTATTGAAGCTGCATAAAAAGGTTCAAGCATAAATCCTTCAGTAATCTTGGTCACAACCATACAATCCTGTCCAGACATGTATAGAAGTCTGTAACGGTGGATTGAGGGAGGCTGGAATGAAGAGGGGAAAAAAACCCATTACAACAAATGAAAAAGTGCCCCAAATACAGCGCTGTCCAATATGAACAAAGAGGTGGAGATAACTGGTACAACAAAAATGGTCCCCTGGCAAATCTGGGTCAAGATAAAAAAGAAAAAAGGTACCAATAGCCATGAAGCATGTATATTGTACAGAATCTTACACTGCACTGTATTAAGAAAAAGAAGCCACAAACAGTGTCTGAAACATTTCATCATTCTACAGTGTCCATGATTACAAGAAACACCAACAGGCTTCAACGCTAACGGACAACAAAGATGCTGACACCGATATCCTCTTGGAAGGTCCCATGCTGCCGGACTTGTTCGTCTTACTGTCACAACCATTCATGCTGCAGGGCTTGTTTCTCTTGCAGTCACCACCAGTCACTACCCGCTCCAGACATCCAAAGGTCAGGCAGTCCAGGCTCAACCCTCACCACCCTTTTTCCACAGGGTCAAACCTGCCTGCAAGACTGCCTTCCTCTCACCAGTAAAGCATGCATTTGCAGTGTGTGTGTGTGTGTGTGTGTGTGTGTGATAAATTGAGTGTATCCTTATGTCTTTGTAAGCGCTCTGTGCTCAGGCTACCTGCCTGCAAGGCTGCATACCTCTAACCAGTAATGCATGTGTGTGTGTCTGTGTGATAAAATGAGTATATTCTTACATCTTTGTAAGTGCTCCGGGCTCTTGTGAGATGGGGTGCCATAAATAATTTGTTATTATTATTATTATCAACAACAAAAAACAACAAAAAAGGATGTTGACCCAGAGAGGCTGTTTTTCAGGGCTTAAATCACAACTTTTTCTCTGATTTTGATTCATCACTGATGTTGATGTTTGAGATAATGTTGAAAATCGAACACAGTCAAGTGATTAATGGTCATGTTTAACGCAAAGATCTCTGGGATAGCTGTAATGCCACGCTTCAAGTTCAATGGCAGTATTGTCTATACCAGCCTTTACTGCGCCACAGGCAGTCTGATTCAAGGATCCTGGCTTGACATTATCCCAGGCACTGGTCCCTCTTCAGTACATTCCATCCAGTCTCACTGCAGGTGGTGACCAATCAGTTGGGAGTCTTCAGGCCGGTGCCAGCCGGTACATCAGAGCAATTCCCGCCCAAGCATTTGCCTCTTATGGCTTCTCTTTGAGTGAGCAAGCCGCTGATAAATTGAGCTTTTGTCTGCTGGTCTCTATCTTACACCAAATTCCCTCTAAAGATGGACCCACTGTGCCTACTGTCTGTAACACACAGCAAACTTTGCCTGGAACGGGCCCCTTTTTGTGCCTGCTGTAACTCTGCATCACCATCTTGCACCTCGTTCCCTCTAAAGATTGACCCACTGTTCCTACTGTCTGTAACACTGCAAACCGTTTGCCTGGTGTGGGCCCCTTTTTGTGCCTGCTGTAACTCTGCATCACCATCTTCATCTTACACCACCCTCCCTCTGAAGAGGGACCCACTGTTACCCGAAAGCGGCAGGAAGCACTACATTCAAATTTAACACTGGCAGCTGTTTGCCTGGTACCTGAACAGGCGGTCCACTTTGGGTGGCAGCGTGGCCTCAATTGATGAAGAAATGTTAATGCTTTGGTAAGAGGTGAGAATAAGGATTCTGGTAGCCTTCTCAGCAGTGTAAACTGTGTCAAAATGTTCTCTGAATTTATGCAGATGCTCTTACGTATATATTTCTAAAAGTTTACAGCAGATTGCTCCAAGCAAACTGAGGTATGGTTGGACACCTCTGTTGGACACCTTGCTGTATAAAGTATTCAAGTATTACTGTGATAATTACTCAACAAGCACATCCATTTCAAATATGATACCAGCTTGTGTGGACCGTGTACGATGGCTGGTCAATTATAAAGCTGCCCATTCAAGCGATACCATCATTTATACAGCAATGCAAAAAAGTTCATCTGGTTCAAACAAAATCACAAGAAGTAGAAAGATATGCAAGAAAGATATGTCTTAAAATGTGCAGACACCACTGAAACTGGACTTCAGACCAAACACCTTGTTGTGAACTCATTTTACCATTTGGAGAAAAAAGTAAACAAAAAAACACCAATAACTAGTACTTTCCATTGGGGGGGTATGCATAAAGCAGCATATACCAGAACAACAAGCATCATTCCACATTTCACATATTGGACATAATTAAAAAAAGAAAAGAAAAAAGTTTCAAACATCCATCTTGAAGTCTCAAGCATTTATCAAGTCAACAAACGAAGCACACAGTACTTTTGTGTAAATCCAGCAACCGTACAAACATCGAGATCAAAAGCTGCTGTGACCTAAAAACAATAACAGAATCACCAAAAGCAGTATCAATTAGGGTGAAAAAAACTGAAAAAGAAAAACCCCTCTTTAGTTCATTCTTCTTCCAGTTTTAATCATGCCAAGTATGAAAGGTTGTGCACAGACCATGTCCACGAAGGCCACTGCTGGAAGATTTAGCAAAAACCAGGTACCGCCAGACACGCAAGGACCACTGCATTAACTCACATAATTCACATCAGGCAAACATTCATTGTTTCTCTTCTGCAAAGTACTTCTCATTATTATGCCAACAATAATGTTTAACAAGCTTCCCCCCCCCCCCCCCTTCCAACATTTGCCATGCTGATAAACATGCCACTACAGACAAGTATCCAAATGAGTCCACATCACAATGTCAAGAGAGAGATTCAGTGCGGAATCCTCCATCACAGGAGACACTGTCCTTTTCACGCTTGGCTGCAGATCGAGCCCTTCACTTGGCAGAAGGTGCTGCTCAGTGATCTGCTACAAGCGAGTCTCTTCTTCCCTTGAGCTTTCAGGGTCAGGAAGGGGAAGAGAAACCCCACCCATAGCGGACGCAGCCTTTTTTCACTTGTCTTTGTGAAACGAGAGACTCTTGAAGATCTTCCGGCGTCGGACATGCGGCGTGGGCTGACCGGTGGACAGGGACACCTCCAGCTCAATGCCGTTGCCCAGCGGCAGCCACTTGCAGACACCTTCTGAGTCTGAAAATCACAGATAACACGCATGGGTGAATCTTTGGCTTTGGGGCAACTGCATTAACATCAGCAAAAAAGTCCACTATGAGCCTGGGATACTGTATTTACAATTAGCCACCCCGGGCATGGATGTATGGATGTGAGCCCCGCTCAGCTCAGCCCTGAAGTAGGGCCAAGTGCAAAAATGGCACCCCAGAGCAAATTAAGTCATCTGAATTCTGATGTCATTTTGGAGGTTCGAAAACTCTGGGAGCATGAGATTTGTGAGCAATATACTATAGCAGACAGGTGCTGCGCTTGGAGCAATGATGACATCCGGCTTCTGACTGAAGTCTGGTCCAGGTGTGAATGCAGCAGCATGGGCCCAGAATGAGATGAGAGGGAGTGGCCCAGGGCATAGCACAGACCCCCCCCCCCACCCCCACCCTTTCCTGATGCCACACCCTCCTTTCTTTCCTGCTGCCTTGTTGCACTATTGCGTATTTTTCATCATGGGATGTGCAGTTTTCTAACTCCAATGGAACACCAGCCATAGTGGACGTCAGTTCTTGGCATGCAGTACATATCATTTGAAAACACTCTTCACCATAGCTGATGTTGGAGACCCATGAGTATAAGCTATCATTGTAGCATATTTTCTGTGGTATATTCTTCTTTTTTCTTCTTTCTTTTTCCTTAGCCGTATGACCATACCAATCAGCAAAATCTGATAATAAAAACAAACAAAAAAGAAAAAATCAAAAAGGGGCAGCCTGTGTACCTGTCAAAATGCTTCGAAGGGAGAAGCCTTTTGTGGCTAGATGTAGTTTGCTGGATTGCTTGATGTCGAAGATCAGCATTGCATCAGCAGACACGCCATGCCCTCGGTCAATCTGAAACCAAGCCAGAAAGCATGCTGCTTAAGCCCATTCTTAATTGGGCGAACATCTGTTCACAAACATAGTTGGGAGTATTCGGCGAATACAGCTGATTCTTAATTGGGCAAACTTTTGCTTTATGAATATAGTTGGGAGTATTCGTCAAACTGTATTCAGGGTCCAAAATGCTTAGTTCAACATGTTCTGGGAATATTCACCCACTTTGATGCATCTTGAGCAGAGAGCTCTCCTGTGGATGACGAAAAAATAACAATAAAAATGGATGACGGGGTCACTAGGTACTTCATTCGCTTCGGAGGGAATTGGCCTATTTGTTGACTTGTGGGAGGCTCAGCCTTGTCTCTGGGACCCTAAATGATATAGTAGTTAGCTGAATTACCCTGTGAGGGATGAGTAAAATATATTGACCTGACCTGCTTTAGCCTACATTTTGGATCATGCTGTCTGCTGTGCATCTGCCGCAAGTTCAGGCCGAAGCTTGCATCTCATTATAAGCCAGTTAAGAATGAAGTATAGTTCATCGAACTGTCCGAACCATGTTCGGCGAACTAAAAGTTCAATTAAGAAATGAATCATAGTTCGTCAAACTGTCTGAAGTATGTTCGGCAAACAAACACTTCGCCCAATTAAGAACGGGCTTTAGATCCACATGTTTTTTCCTTCTCTATCAGCCAGCCAGTACCACCAGCTTTTCACATGCATGTATGCAAAAAACTGGCCAAACCTTAACTTAGGTACCTCCTTCTCAATCTTGCAATGTTGGGCGAAACGTTTGTGAGACATGGTAGAGCGCATGTGAGCCTATTCTACAGAACTGAACTCTATCTCTTTGAGTACAGAAAATGTTGCTTGCCTGCACACTCACAGTCATAACATTGAAGTGTAATGCCGAAGCTTTTTCAAAGAAAGAACATCTACCTCTGAATTATTCAGCCCCACAATGTTTTGACTGGTGGAATGCACACTGATTTGAGTCTGATGCAGCATCTAAATGACTGTGATTTGTCTCACCTTCACCTGACTGCAGCCAGTACCTCTCATCATCAGTACACATTTTGAAAATCTTCTTTGGAATCAACAAGCCTTCTGCTGTATTGCCATGCTTTAGTCAATGTGAGGAAAACATGGCAACCACCCTGAGTTTCCCACGCAGAATATTGTCAATTGTGGTGTTCTGATTGGCTGAAGTGTTCAGGTGACTGGCAGCCCAGACTCCTCTACACAGCTCTATTGCCCCAGTGGGGAAATCCACATGGCAGCAGCAAACGCAGCAAAATGTAAAACAGCCCATATAAGATTATTTAGGATATCACGAGTTAGTTAGTAACTGGATTTTAACATCCTGTCAACCACACATGGTCATCTCAAGGTGAAGGACATCATGAAGTATACAGCCCCTTCCCCCACCCAACCCACCCCTACACACACATACACACACAAGCACAATTCCCTATGGTTCCCACTCCAGCTTGGTTACAAACTCTTGAGACAAGACACCTGTGGGACACTGACCTCAAATGTGACATTGAAAGCAGGTCCTGATGGGGGAACAACCTTGGATTTGCCGATGACACGGGAACCAGTGAACATGCTCACACGACTGCTTGGTCTGTAAAAACAAAACATTTATTTTAAAAAAAAACAGAGTTTGTGCTCGGATTTTATTTTTCGTGTCAAAACCTTTAATAGCGAGTCCTTTGATTTTATCGTTCCATCAGAAACTTTAGTTAAACACTTAATCAGAAAGAGGAGTTGTGTAAAAAAATAAAGAATAAATGCACACTGTGAGACTCAAAAATATTAACAACTTTACAGCAACATCCTTTACAGTCTGACTTTCTCATCACACATAATGAGGGGTACAAACTCTTACTGTTCCAGCCTGACTTTACAGTAGACATCCTTTACAGTCTGACTTTCTCATCACACACTATCTACCCTTCAGTGAGTGGCAGGTCAAAACTCTTACTGTTCCAGCCGGACTTTACAGTAGACATCCTCTCCCCCAGCATCCAGGCCTCGTGCCTTGTGGACAGTCCCGGTAACACTGAACAGCTTGTCTGATGTCGACATGGTACTGTCTGAACACAAAACCACCAAAGCAATCAGCGTCCACATGCCCTTCACACTTCAATGGAGATAAATCCCTGACGAAAAACCTCCCCTTCTTTACAACCACGCTGGCTGGATTTTTAAGGTGGTCTCAAAAGAAAGGTTCCATCTGTAACACCAGGATACACACGGAAAAGGTCACCATCTTCAAGAGAGAGAGAAAGAGACAGACAGACCGACAGACCTCAAACTCAAAAATGTTAATACTCAAGGACAGTAGCTTTAGGTCCATTTGGACCTATCTAACAGCCAGTCCTTGCTATACTGCAGAGAGAGAGAGAGAGAGAGAGAGAGAGAGAGAGAGAGAGAGAGAGACACACAGACACAGATAGACACAGACACAGACATAGACAGAGCCAGACAGACAATCAGACGGACAGACAGAGAGAGAGAGAGAGACTTAGTGTTTTGTGCCCAGTCAACTAGAAAGAGAGAAACTTAGTGATCCAATCACCAGCATGGCTACAGGAGGAGGGGAGAGAGAGGGCAGAGACAGACAGAGATAGAGAAACAGATGGGGGTGGGGGGGGTAGAAAGACAGAGACAGAGACAGACAGACTGAGATACCACAGACACACAGAGACAGAATGAGAGAAAGAAGTCTTTTTACTGCTTACAATTAGGTGACATTTATCACCCAGTTAGCCATCAATGTCACAACAGTTCACAGAATCACAAATCCAACTCACCACTTGTCCTGAAAGTTTGTTAGAGAGAGAGAGGGGAGAGAGACAGAGACAGAGACAAACAGACAGAGATAGAGAAACAGATGGGGGTGGGGGGGTAGAAAGACAGAGACAGAGACAGACAGACTGAGATACCACAGACACACAGAGACAGAATGAGAGAAAGAAGTCTTTTTACTGCTTACACTTAGGTGACATTTATCACCCAGTTAGCCATCAATGTCACAACAGTTCACAGAATCACAAATCCAACTCACCACTTGTCCTGAAAGTTTGTTAGAGAGAGAGAGGGGAGAGAGACAGTGACAGAGACAGACAGAGATAGAGAAACAGATGGGGGTGGGGGGGGGTAGAAAGACAGAGACAGAGACAGACAGACTGAGATACCACAGACACACAGAGACAGAATGAGAGAAAGAAGTCTTTTTACTGCTTACACTTAGGTGACATTTATCACCCAGTTAGCCATCAGTGTCACAACAGTTCACAGAATCACAAATCCAACTCACCACTTGTCCTGAAAGTTTGTTAGTGGTCTGCTATTAACCTTACTGTGTATATGTATATATATATAATACCTTGTGTCTAGTATTTTTTGCAACTGCCACTGATATTAAATATATTTGTAACATTGCCTTTTGAAATGAGTCAGACGGATAGAACTTTCTCACTGTGGCTTAGTTTTGAAGGAAGCTGTCATTTTTTTTAAATTCTGTGTTTTCAGCTAAATCAGATTGCCCAATCTTTTTTGCATCAGACATTATGCTCCTTATGTACAAAAAATGTTCATAAATGTCCTTATAATGCGTTTTAAATGTGCACCTGCTTGTTGCTAAGCACTATGATAAAAACTTTGTTTACTGACTTCTCAGAATGAGATGCTGTGGTGCTAGCAACTTCAACTGTTATAACAACAAGACCAGTGAACATACTTTGATAACATTTCTATCATTTCAAAGATAATTGTGTGCTCTCTACTGTGGCATAAATATCTCAAAATGATGAAGAGTATCGATGCAACTCATTTTGGAACACACACACACACACACACACACACACACACACACACACACACACACTCCACTGGCAATAGTATACATCTTAAAGACAAAGTCAGAAATATATACATACTATGCATTTGAAGTCTCAAGAGTATCACAGATATATATTATGCACTTGAAGTCTCAAGAGTATCAGGCAACCAAGCCTGCATTAAAGAAATGATTTTAGCATGATGAAGTCAGTCAACCAAGTCCCAGTGTACTTTTGATAGGTTTAAAACCAAAGTTACAGTAATGCAGTTGATGTTAGCAGTCAACCCAAGTCCCAGTGTACTGCAGTTGATGTTAGCATTTATTCATAGTTGATATTAGTATTTACTGGCTTTTCAATCAATAAGAGTACCTGTTAACTGCAGCAATCTGCAAACACAGACACATCTGTTGTTGCAACACTGAGAAATATACATTTTTAACAGACTGTGTTTATATCACGTACTGTTCCTGGATAATTATCTTTTTTTATGAGCATATGCTCAAAGAGTTTGTAGCATGCACTAACATTTACATTTCTTCTTCATTGAAAGAGACCAAGTAAGCCCTAAAAACACAGGCCTGAAAACACAGGTGGTTTCTGCTCTAATCTGCCAGGATATGAAATTCCTGATTGTGTCTACTTGGAGAAGAAAAATTTTTATGCCCCAAAGACTAACATAAATACACATGCACAGACAGACAGATAGACAGACTGCTGTATCAGCCTCCACTAGGAATGCTATCTGCTCAAAGGGTATCAGCCAGCTGATCTAATCTGCCATGACATGGAATTCTTGATTGTGTTTACTTGTCAAAAATGTTTATGCCACAAAGACTAATTAATATGAATGTACAGACACAGACAGACAGAAAGATGACAGACACACTGATGTATCAGCCTCCACTGGGAAGGCTATCTGCTCAAAATTATTCGTTAATCAGCCTAAAAAACAACAACAACAAAAAACTAAAAAGCCAGTCAACTCACAAAACCCAAAAGACAAAGATTTCACTGCAATAGGCTGTAAAACCATCATGAGGCTGTTCTCACAATAAAAGTAAAAGAGATCCACACACACACAAGCAAACAGAATGCATGCACACGACACAACACAAGCAAATGTGTGCAAAGATATATGCTTGCACACATAACACACACACACACAAAGTATAATGCACACATGTAGCATATATATATACAAATCCCCCTCCCCCCCTACAACACACACACACAAATGAACATTCAGCATGATCAAGAAGAATCCCTCCCCCCTCCCCCCCCATGACACATGCACAACAGGTGTGATAGATAAAACATATCACCAACTACCCACAGTACATGCACAAATATAGATGCATACCTCCCCCCCCCCCCCCCCACCCCCCTCCCTCCCCACACAGTACATGTGATAGACAAAATGTAACATTCCCCAACACACACAGCATATATGCACACATATAACTATATAGATCTATGCATTCACATGAATACATACATAATGATGCACATTCCCCACTGCTACCACACACACTCACACTGATACAGCATGTGATGAACAAAAAAGAATCAGCCTCACATACACACACACACACACACATTCACACACACACACACACACACACACATTCACCAACAAGTGGACGCTCAACAGGAATCTTCAAGTCAGCCAGCCTACACCATTAACTATGGAAACTAGAATCAAAGCATTATAAATTAACATTTCCCTAATCCGTAAGGGGAAAAAGTTAACAGGCTGAAAGAAAAGAAGGACTATCTGACAGGTCACAATAAGCAAAGCACATAAATAACTACCCCTTGTCATAAATTAATCACACGTCTCTCTTACTTCTCTGTTTTCTCTCTGTGCAAATTTATTTAAAAAAAATTGTGTTTACCTCTTTTGTACCATCAAAGCTTGTAGACATGTGCTGATACAAGTTTAAAAGAAAAAAGAAAAAGAAGAAAACAAAAAACTGAAATAAAGAGCAGTTACGGTACAGTGTAATTTCAGTCCACCTGCGAAGAAAGGTGTAGAACCTGCACCTCTGAGAAACGAGAAACGAGCAACCCAAAGAACTAAAAGCACACACCACAGATCTCAAAGCAAAGCACTAGTCTAAACCATGTGCAAGAAGCGAAAGGAAAAGTCGAGAGCCAAGAGTTGAGCTGGTACCCCACACCACACAATGGAATCAGGGAAGTCAAAGTTTTCTGTCTGTTCGGAGTTGAGGAGCAGCTTGCATTTTCATTCTTGCACCTCGAGAATAGCACCAGCATGAAGGAACTGCTTCTTTCTTCTTCTTTTTCCCCTGTTTATTTCTGTATTATCCAAGGCAACTATGTACCTTGTGATACAGAGAAGTAAAAAAAACATAAAACATACTCCTACAGCCTACTTTTCGACTGTAAAAATAATAATAATAAAAAAATGCATAATTATATTCACATCCATCTTTCTGTGGATTAAATCAGGCAGTCATTGAGCAGGTTTGTTTCCAAATAACTGAGCCTTCGAAACAGTACAGTTTGTGCCATGCTCATCAGCTCCTCTTACCTTAAGCATCTTAAGCTAGCAGGAAATGGAATATTTTGACTCTTTCTTTTTCCTTTTACATTCTGGACCATCCTCGCTGGCAAAATTCAGGCTTCTTTTTCAGGAGCAAGCTGTCGTCTCCAGCGTGGTGCCTCATGGTCCGTATACCACTTCACAACAGTCTCAAAATCAGTCTGATCCAGTCGGTTTCATTTTGAACAGTCCAAGAATCCACTCCTGACAAAAGCACGATACGTTCAACAGACCATCCCCATAACCATATCAAGTTGACATGGATGGACAGTACGCAGCATTGCAACATGACAAATAGCAGGAGCAGCTGTCACACACCGGACAACAGGCCATGCCGAGAGACAGCTGGATACAAAACCATGTACATGGCCAGATAGTAACATGGGCGGAGCGAGCATCGGGCGCATCAGGGCAAGGAGACCATGCGCTTGTGTCTCAGTGCCAATGCAAAGCTTACCCACAGTTTCCACTGTTGTGTTCAGCAAGTCTTTTTCACCTTTTTCATCTGGGGTTAGCAAACAAAAAGCATGTGACAAGCCACAAATCATAATCAGTTCATCGAAAGGGCAGCATGGGTTTAGGTTCACAATCAGTGAAATAAGACTAAAAAAATTTAAAAGAAAGGGGGGGGGGGAGCAGAAAAAAGGGTTCAAAAGGCACAAAATCAAAACCACACAGGTGCCAAGAAGTGTTCGAAGAAAAGCACTGCCACACGTCAACAACTGGGTAAGTGAGAGGAATTCGACCAAAGGTGATGTCATTAGTCAGTCATATGGGTCTATAACATAGTCACCAGTCTCGCACATGTAACTACGAGATCCTCATCACCTGTGCACAAAATGAAGTGGATCACTGGACGCCATCAAAACAGACGATGAAGAAGCAAAAATACTCTAAGTGCCTTGTCTTGACATGAACACCAAATGCCATAGGGCAGAAGGACATTCTGTTGCCTGCTGTTAATGTGGGGGGGAAACTATGTACTTACCATTTGCGTGTTGTTTTCATTCTTCTCATTGGTTGCCAGATAACTGCCAATTTGTCAGTTTGTCGCTAGGAAAAGAGGTCACCCCCAAAATGGGTAGTTTTGTACTGTCCTAGTAAAAATAAGCATTCTTTTTAATCTTTTGTGTGGTTTCAGCCACTGTAAAAAAAGTAAGTTGCAGAACACTACGACATAGTTTAAAACAGTTAAAACAAACCATCTTTTTTCTGTTACCATCTACTTCACCTGACGGACCAACTTCCTCTTTGACTAATGCCACAGTACCTCTGCAAAAAAACCCACTGTAATGGCAAATGCACGGGGAACGACAGGCTTTGCAGATGTTTGGGGACGTTCTTTTGCTTAGCTTCTATTCTTTTCACCAAATTCTCATTCAACTTTATACACTACTACACTCTTGCTGAACTTAACTCTGCATGGGCAAGCGCTATTTGGACAGATCAACAGATGAAAAATGCAATCTATTAAGTATTTTGTGTTATTCATTATTACTTGATTAGCTATAAAAATGTTATATGTGGGGAGAACAGTATTAGCGTATCACGACTTAGATCAAGAAACCCATAACTCATTTCCGGACATTAAGATTCAAAACACGCATGGAATGAGACTTTCTGAAGTGTTGAATCAGATGAGCTTAATGAAGATCTGAATGCACACATGCAATCTCTCTTTCTCTCCTTCCCTCCCACTCCTAATCTCTGCCCCCCAAAAGCACCCCTTCCATTGCCCTCCCCAACTCCCAAAACAAGTAAAGTTGACCCCAGTTGAAAAAGCATTCAAACCCATATGAACAGGAACAGACTAAAATAAAACAAAATAAATCACTGCAGTTTTTCATGCAATTCGTTCTAATTTTGGAGAGAAAAAAATCTTCTTAATTTTTTTAAACGATGTTTCAAAGTTGTGGAAAGAAGCTTTGCCATTTTGTGTCTGGCAGCCTGTGTCTGTAACACCATGCATATAATTATGACCTGGATCTGTGTGGCACAAATGTCTATTATGTCGTGACCCAACCCATTTCTGCTCTATATTGGTAAAGATCGAGCCAACATGGCTGCACCCTGAGGACCTCAGATCTGAAGCAGAAACTGATTTATTTATTTTTTAAGTACTTCTGTTGCATAAATACTGATAGGAGAACCATGCAAAGACTGCAGATGGAAAATCACTTTCATTCTATCAGCCTGCAGATAGAACACACTATCAGCCTGCAGACGGAAATCAATATCATTCTATCAGCCTGCAGATGAAAAATCATTATCATTCTATCACAGTATCAGCCTGCAGATGGAAACCACTATCAGCCTGCAGACGGAAATCACTAACATTCTATCAGCCTGCAGATGGAAAACACTATCAGCCTGCAGATGGAAAAAAACTATAAGCCTGCAGATGGAAATCACTATCAGCCTGCAGATGGAAATCACTATCATTGCATCAGCCTGCAGGTAGAAGTCACAATCACTATCAGCCTGAAGATGGAAATCACTATCATTCCATCAGCCTGCAGATGGAAAACACTATCATTCCATCAGCCTGCAGATGGAAAACACTATCATTCCATCAGCCTGCAGATGGAAATCACTATCATTCCATCGGCCTGCAGATGAAAAACACTATTAGCCTGCAGATGAAAAACACTATCAGCCTGCAGATGGAAAACACTATCATTCCATCAGCCTGCAGATGGAAATCACTATCATTGCATCAGCCTGCAGATGGAAATCACTATCATTACATCAGCCTGCAGATGGAAATCACTATCATTACATCAGCCTGCTGACAGAAATCACTATCATTGCATCAGCCTGCAGATGGAAATCACTATTCGCATTCTCAACATTTTCAGGCCAGCCTGCATCTCCACTTGGAACCCTCTTTAACAATCCACTGAAGACATCTGCCTAAGCAGGCAAGGAACTGTCTATAAAAATAAAAATTTCCACAGCAGTGAGATTGATTTTCCACAGGAAAAAGAGAACTGCAGAGGAAGGAAAAATCCCCTCCCCCCAGCTCCTAGTTTTCAGAGTTTTTCCTTTGAAGCAATTCCCATGCTTGCTACACCTTGCTTCCACATCGACATCCTGTGCGCTGTTCCACCCACAAACATGCAAAAAAGCAAACCATGGCACTATTAAGTAACACTATGTACTAGGCAAATGACAGGAATAAAAGGCTCCGTGACGAACAAGAACTAACGGCTACATCAAGGAATGTATGGTTTAAAAGAGAGAGAGTTGGTCACAACATCCCTTCAAGAGCATAGGGCAACCTCAGGATGAAGTAAAACAAAACAATTTTTTTAAAGCACCAGCGTCTACAACACACATGCATGACTCAGTGGAAATAAAATCTGTCTCCAAATTCACAGGAAACTTGGCATCACACACTACAAATCAACTGCACGTTCTCTCCAGAATCAGAGCTCTGACCAGTGAACTTACTTTTGACAGCTGCAGACAGTAGCAACAGAAAGAGGGGAAAAAAATATATGAGTAAGCAGATTTGCATAAGGTTACTAACTTACTCTACCACCATTCAAATCTCTACAACGAAACATGATAGGAAGGAAACAAAGAATTCTTCATGACCAGCATGCGCTGTAGACGTAATGCAGTCTTCTTGCTAACTAGGGCACAGCAGCCACCTAGACTGGATGTAGTTTTTAAATTCACTGGCATCTTTGACACAAACTGTCAAATTCACTGACTTGTGAGACCAATTCACTGACTATATACTGACAACTGGGACAACAATTCACTGACTTCTGGGACAAACTGTCAAATTCACTGACACGTGGGACACACTGTCAATTCAAGTGACTTCTGGGACAAACCTTCTTCTTCTTCCGTTAATGACAATTGGCCGCAAAGTCATCAATGGCAGAATTAAGTTCACGTCCCCTTCAAGCATCGACACGAGCAGTCAAATGGTCTAGCGTGTGTTGCAATGGACTCTTGCACTTCCTCCAGAGGGCACCGCCATCATTCTTCTTTTCCTTTTTCTCATATTCTCAGTCTCCTAGTTATTTTCACTTACTGCATGCCTTCGCTGCACTGTCATGACCAAATCACATCTTGCTCTGACCAGCGAACTGACCGTAATTATAATCATTAATGGCACAAGCATCCCCACAGCAGTCCTGACCTGCAGGTCATCATTCCGCAGTGCAGTGGGGCCGCAAACAAGGTGCTGCCGTCTACAAGCTGATTATGAATGCAAGCATGCACTGCGTTGGTTGTTAGTAACCCAAAGATGTAACCCCTTAAGGTCAGGCATGCTGTCCAGTTTCCATGTTAAAAAGAGTTTATAAACATAAAACAGGATCACAGTTGAAGCAAAACTTGCAGTGTTATGCATGTAACAAAAAAGGGCAAAGAAATAGATGTAAATGTAACAAACCAAAAAAGCCTACTGATGCAAGGCCAAGCCTATGCAGCCTATCTCCCCTTCCCCTGCAAAGTGAGGCCGGCAAATCAGGTATCATTTCAACATGTTAAGCAAACCACAGAGAATGCAATGGCCGAAGAGGCCAAGTACAGAACTAAGGGATTAATAATCAGTGCTTACCAATGGATGCTGAATCTGACCAATCTTTCTGCATGACATTCACCGAGTTTACCCTGAAACACAACAGTAAAAAAAAGGTTTGACTTGATTTCTTTGCTAAAAGATTAAATCAGAAATAACTCTGACATGTAGCAATGAACAGAACAGTGGTAAACATCAGAGTGACTTCAAATTTCATTACAGGTTAAAAAGAAGAAGAAAAAGAAAAAGAAAAAAAGAGAGATGATTATTGCTGCCAAAATGATCCCACCTAAAAAGAAGAAAAAAAGAGACTCTATCGTGCCACCACAACACTCTTCTCCTACCCAAACCAACTGATTCTGGATATTTAATGCCCAGTCAACCACAGATCTCAAATCAATGCGAGATACAAAGCCATCAAATCACCGACAAGGTAAAAGTCTGTTTTTCAATGTTCACATTACACATCTCTTTATGCTTGAAGCAAATTAGGGGTGGGTCAAACTGAATGAAACTGGGCCAGCCGACAAAAGGAGCAGCATGCATTCCCAAGTGAAGCATGTGGAGCCATGTTCTCACCGACGCCAGGCTTAACACTTACGACACGGTCTGCTTCATGGCCGGGGCGCTCCTCCTGCGCCCGGGGGAACCCTGTCTCGGCAACGAGTTGTACTGCGTGCTGCCCTCAGGTCTGTCCGACTTCCCGGCTTGGTCCACCCTGACATCCGACGCTGAGCGACGTATCTGCGTGGGGCCGATTGGGGACAGAGTGTCCAAGTTCTGCCCTCTGGGCGGTGAGGCGAAGCTGGAGCTGGCGGAGGAGAGATGGGTGCTGTTGACCACCAGGGCAGGGACGGACACCTGTGAGGAGAAGGAGACAGATAGTAGGGGGGTGGGGGGGTGGGGGGGGGGGGGGCTCAAATGTGGATCACACAAGACTGGAGGCAATGTGCACCCAAGGAGGGCAACCTCCAACACTGAAGGTACGCATCCACAGCAATCACACATTTGTGGGACCCCTGATGAGAGACCACCATGATGAGGTATGAAAGACCAGCCAGATGAGATACGAAAGACCAGCCTGATGAAATACAAAAGACCAGCCTGATGAAATACAAAAGGCCACCCTGATGAGGTACAAAAGGACTCCTTGATGAGATACAAACCACCACCTTGATGAGACTGACCACCATGATGAGATACAAAAGACCACCCTGACCAGATACAAATGGCCACTATGATGATCAATCATCCTGATGAGAAACCACCCTATAAGAGACCACCCAGATGAGCGACCACCCTGATGCAAGGCCACCCAGATGAGCAACCACCCTGATGCGAGACCACCCTGATGAGACACTCTAGAGACTACCACGACGTGAGACCATGCTCATGGGTGACCACCCTGATGAGAGCACCCTAATTAGAGACCACCTAAGGAGACCAACATGATCACAGACCACCCTGATGGGCAACCACCCTAATGAAACCACCCTTATGATAGGCCACCCTGGTGACAGTTTGGCCACCCTGGTGAGAGACAACTCCTCTTTTTAAGACCCCTTTTTTTCTTCTTCTGAAATGCTTTCCATTCAATGTTCCTGACCAGATAACCATCCCTTGCTTTACCACTGCTGCTGGACTTACAGGGTGGTCTGAAATGAGGCTCAACTTATTAATACATGTGCAGTGACATGATGGGGCACTAATTTTAGTGTACAAAAACAGCTGATGGTGTTTAACATTCCAAACTTCTACAGGTGAAGTGAAGCTTAGAAAAACAAACATGTATAGCAACCTTTCTGGTGTTCTCTGATGAGTCGAACACATCATTGTCAGGAGAACCAGCCCCACTTTTCTACAGAACAGAAAAGCACAAACAACAGAAGTCGTTAAGAATTTGTGAAACACAACACTGATGCTTAGATGTATGACTAGGCATACTACAAATAAAAACTACACTACCAAACTGGGTGAAATAAAAACCCAAAAAACAAAGCATGATTGTCACAACAATGTAGCCCTTTTAAAGATGTAAGCAAACTTGCCTTGGGCAGCCACCATCTTTCAGCTGAAAGAATTAAGCATGGCAACTATAGACAGATAAAAATATATAAAAATGTTCAAAGAAAATAATAATAATGGATAGGTCTTATAGAGCGCAAATCCTTTTGCAAAACAAAAACTGAACACACTAGCACACACCAGTCATGCACATGTGCACACATCAACGTACACATAATCTATGGTTACAGGAGTGGTCTACCTAGGTTTGTGAAAATGCCTGTCTAAAGAGGAAATTCAGTCTTGAGCTGGGTTTCAAACGAGTGGAGAGATACTGCAGACTGCTAAATTATAAATACCACTAAACAGTGGTCAGGAATGACACTGGCAGACTGCTAAATACCACTAAACAGTGGTCTAGAATGAAACTGACACACTGCTAAATAATGACACTGACACACTGCTAAATACCAATAAACAGTGGTCTAGAATGACACTAACACACTGCTAAATAATGACACTGACAGTGACTGCCAAATACCACTAAACAGTGGTCTAGAATGAGACTAACACAGACTGCCAAATACCACTAAACAATGGTCTAGAATGAGACTAACACAGACTGCCAAATACCACTAAACAGGGGTCTAGAATGACACTGGCAGACTGCTAAATAATGACACTGACACAGACTGCCAAATACCACTAAACAGTGGTCTAGAATGACACTGGCAGACTGCTAGATAATGACACTGACACAGACTGCTAAATACCGCTAAACAGTGGTCTAGAATGAGAGACTGCTGGACAAGCCATAAAAGAAGTCACAGACTTGTGGTTTTATGGCGTCAGTTAATCACAACATCAGTCACAACACGCACATGTTGACAATGCCGTGGGGAGGGGCACAAACACATCTCTCCCTCTCCTCTGCATCGCCTACACAGACACAGACTCTCTCTCTCTCTCTCCTGATATCCATGTTAAGTTTTAACATACGCAAAGAGAGAAACCACCAGATAAGACGGAAAAACTCACCAGCGTGTCTTTGGAGATGACGTGACATTTCAGTTGCAGTTTTCCAGTCTTCGTTCTCTCCAGCGGGAACCACTCAGGCCCACCCTGAAAACATCAAGTGTGGAAATCATCAGCGATGGTGGATGTTTCTCTCCACCACCCCCCACCACCACCCCTGCTCAATTCAGTAGATATATATATATATACTGAGACTAGGCAGAAGTTCTGCAGCTGCTACATAGAAAGACAAATCATAATCTGCTGTGAGGTGGAAAGTGGCCTTCAGTTTTACATTTACCTAGAGGCTACATATATAGAAAGACAAATCACAATCTGCTGTGAGGTGGAAAGTGGCCTTCAGTTTTACGTTTACCTAGAGGCTACATATATAGAAAGACAAATCACAATCTGATGTGATGTGGAAAGTGGCCTTCAGTTTTACGTTTACCTAGAGGCTACATATATAGAAAGACAAATCACAATCTGATGTGATGTGGTGTGGAAAGTGGCCTTCAGTTTTACATTTACCCAGAGTGCCTCTGACATGTCCGTGGCCACAGTCTGTTTGCACTGTTAATTTGTGGGGCACCCACCCTGTCCATGGCCCCCAAAACCAAGCTGCAGCTGATTGCCATGCTGCAGCAGGCCTGTAATGCGATCCTGATGGATCCCGACATCTTTACTGGCTGACTGATGACTCCTGGAGAATGGGTGGCGGAGAGAGAGAGGAAAGCAAGGGGGTTGCGAGACTCTGTGTGTGTGTGTGTGTGCGTGCGTGCGTGCGTGCGGGCGTGCGTGTGTGCGTGCGTATGCATGTACATGCTTGCATGTGGATGTAGGGGAGGGGGAGGAGTGAGATATGTAACGCATTATTAAATTAGGTTGTGTATTGTTGTAACGTTTCATTTTGAGCACTTTGAGCCTCACACATGTATTGTCATAAAGGAATTCAGTGCACTAGAAATGTATTTATGATTATTATTATTACAATCTAGTGAGGTCCATGACAAGAAGACTTCAGGCATGTCTTATGGCCAATGGATACGCACTGTATCAACACTTTTCTTAATTAAGTGTCAGTAACATGTATGCAATCGAATGATAATACAGGGCCTCATTTTGGCTCTTGTCTCCATTATGCGTTGCAATCAGTTTCAATGTTAACACATGTTGCAATCAGTTTCAATGTTAATGCTGATTGCCTCTTGCAGGACGGTTGCTGAATTTGTTTTACCAAAGTTTCACTACACTTCATGAAACGTTAAGTGTGTGTGTGTGTGATGTTATTTGTATGAAGCTGTGGAATTTCTGCCCATCAGTATATATATACTGGCTTGGCAAAGCTGAGCAAGTGTGCATTAAATGTAAAAAGCTGACGGTAGAAGGTGGGCATCAATCAAAAAGCCCTCTCTGTACCTTGATGGACAGCTCCTTGAGTTTCTCCGCTGTCAAGGTGACCTTGCCCATGAAGTCCTTGGAGATCATGTCCTTGTCGAACACATCCTGCACAAAAACCAGACAGATCAGTGGTCAACAGCATCACACACATCAGACCACCATGATGCAGGATGCTACCGCAGACATACTGCACCAAAAGAGGCCAATGATCATCAAGAACACATTACACTAATAACACTAACAGTGGTCATTTCTTCTCTTTAAGAGGTCGTAAGAGACTCTTGTGGCTGGTGTTACTTGTGCCACAAAATTCAGCGGGACCCTCCGGGTGTACCTCTGGTGACTTTAAGTACCTTGTATTTACTGGCATGCTATGTGAGAGTTACCACTGGCGAGTCTAGTCTTTGCTGTTGTGCTTGTGTGATGTCTTTCAAGTGCTAATTAACTCCCTTGTGCTAATTAACTCCCTTGATTCTGCATGAGTGCTCTGGGCCTCTTTCTGTTTCTGATCAGTGGGACCCCATTTAGACAAGGCTAGTGAAACTATCAAAATGACTTCTCAACCAAACATTGCCTTGGTACAATGATAGAGCTAAAAAGTACAAAGAAAGCGTGCTGCAGGGACTTCTGACTTAACTTCAAACTGTCAAAATGACTTCCCAACCAAACACTGCCTTGGTACAATGACAGAGCTAAAAGTACAACGAAAGCATGCTGTGGGGACTTCTGACTTAACTTCAAACTGTCGAAATGACTTCCTAACCAAACACTGCCTTGGTACAATGACAGAGCTGAAAGTACAACGAAAGCATGCTGTGGGGACTTCTGACTTAACTTCAAACCCACAAGGTAACGTTATTAACATTCAGTGTACTGGTAGTTAAAAGTACTACCAAAACTCACAATGGTCAGCAGTGAGCCTTCCTGCTTCATCTCCATGGTAACCAGCTCATTCCACTTGGGAAAGAGTGTCTTCTTCTTGACGGAGGAGGTAAATACCTTCTTCCCATTCAATGACACAATGCAGAATGGGTCACTGAAACCTGTAATCACAATACAGAATGTGTCACTGAAACCTGAGAGCGTGGTACACAATGGGTCACTGAAACTTGTGAACATGATACAGAATGGGTCATTGAAACCCGAGAACATAATACAGAATGGGTCACTGAAACCTGAGAACATGATACAGAATGGGTCATTGAAACCTGAGAACATAATACAGAATGGATCACAGAAACCTGAGAACATAATACAGAATGGGTCATTGAAACCTGAGAACATAATACAGAATGGGCCACAGAAACCTGAGAACATAATACAGAATGGGCCACCAAAACCTGAGAACATAATACAGAATGGGTCACCGAAACCTGAGAACATGACCAGAATGTGTCAGTGAAACCTGAGAACATAATACAGAATGGGTCACAGAAACCTGTGCACATGATACAGAAATGGTCACTTAAACCTGAGAACACAATACAGAATGTGTCACTGAAACCAGAGAACACAATACAGAATGGGTCACTGAAACCTGACAACATGATCAGAATGGGTCACTGAAACCTGAGAACATGATACAAATTGCTGAAATATGCAGGCACAATACACAGTGAGTGACTCAAACCTGTAAACACAATTACAGAATGTGTCACTGAGACCTGAAAATAAAATACAGAGTCACAGTACAGAATGGGCCACTGAAACCTGTAAACACAATACAGAATGGTTCACCGAGACCCAAACATTACTGAATGGGCCACTTAAACCTGTGAATCCAATGCAGAACAGGTCACGCAAACCTGTGAAAACAGTACAGAATGGGTCAATTTGTGCAAAATGGGTCATGAAACACGTGGGCACAGCACTGAGTCACACAGACCTGTGAACACAAAATAACAATAATAGTGACGTCTTACAGCACATGAGTGTGTGTGTGTGTGTGTGTGTGTGTGTGTGTGTGTGTGTGTGTGTGTGTGTGTGGAGTGGGAGGCGGAGAGAGAGAGAGAGACAGAGAGGGGGGGGGAGAGAGAGGGGGAGAGAGGGAGGGAGGGAGGGAGAGAGAGAGAGGGAGAGAGAAACAGAGAGAGAGGGAGAGATTATAGATGAAAACATGGGGTATTGTGGGGGATGGAGTTAGGATGTGCTGTGTGTGGTGGGGGGAGGGGGGAGGTTATGTTTAACCATTAACACTTACCATTTCTGTCCATGGCAACCAGATCTTTTCCTTGTAGGATGGTCAACTCTGCTATCAGCTTGTCTGAAACATCAACATAGCTCTCATGCATCTTGTTTGATACAACAGCTTAATGTAAAAATGAACAGCTTCTGGGCATTGTGTATGAAGGAACCAGGGGGACGGAGTGAACACATGAGCTTTAGTCCAGGGCAAAATTACAAAGAGAAAATAAGAGGAAGAAAGAACTGAGTTTCATCAGGCATGCTACCATTTTACTGAAACAAGAAATAGAATAAAATCTGAAACAGGAATGACCGCTAGTGTTCTAAAACAAGATCCAAACACATAAAAGGTTCAAAAGAATACTATTTATTACGGGTGGGGTGGGGGGGAAATCTGCACATTTTTGGGGTAATCCCCTTATCAAACTACAAAAACGACACTTAAACAACAGTTAAATGGTGAAAAACGATGAAAGATGAGGTGGAAAGCTAAATCACGTATCTGTTTTTGTTTTCTTGTCCAGTGCTTGGAAGAATGTTGGATATTTTTCACCAGTTAACTGTTGTTTAAGTGTTATTTTGTAGCTTGATAACGCGGATTACCCTGAAAATTTGCAGATTGTGTTTTTGTCCTAATAAATAGCATTCTTTTGAACGTTTTACTTGTTTGGGTACTATTTTACTGGTTACACCATGAGTTGTAACACTTTGTTAGTCATTCTTGATCATCAGTGAACATTTCTCAGTAAACAACAACAACAAAACTAAATCAGTGGGTGCTGAGTTGTTTCTTGTGCTCTTCAAGGAATTAATAATGTGGTGATTACGGAAAAAGGGACTGCCTTGTGATCTAATACCTTCCAAAATTTCATCCATGTAAGCTGCTGCTGACATTGACCGCCGACCATCTCCCTGAAAACAACAACTCTGACATCAAGTATCTGTCACTGAATAAGAAAAGCAAAAAAGGAGAGAGAGAGAGAGAGAGAGAGAGAGAGAGAGAGAGAGAGAAGACAGACAGACAGACAGACAGACAGACAGACAGAGACAGACAGACAAACAGACCGACTGACCAACAGACAGACAGAAAGAAAAACAAGTATCTGAAGAAACATTAATGTACTACATTAAAAAGTCTGCTTGCCCCACATAAATGTTTATTGGTTGTCTACATTCGAAATTTCAGTTATATGAGGATGAAATGATGAGCAACAAAATCAGCACAAACATCTGTTTTTATTTACTGAGGAGGAAGAGGAAGCAAAAAACAGCTGGCACCAATTATTTTTTAGTGCTCAAACAAAGGTTACATTACATTATGGAGCATAAACACAGTCATGCAAAGTTTTTGCAGCTGCATTCATTTTCTTGTCAATTACCTGATGAAGCTTCCAATCAAATTATGCCATATGAATTGTACATGCATACATTTAAACTTCAGTTATGTTATCTGCATAAGCATTTCAGTGTGTTCACATTTAAACGTGTAAGCCATGCAAGTCTTAGGGAGAAAAAAATCACACACAAAAAATGAAATTCAGTTTTTCTAAATCCTTATTTATAAATACCACACAGTACCATGAAATATATGATTACTGAGTAAACATAATGAGAAACAAAAAATACATTTGTCACTATAGACATAATTATATGTACAAACACATATCTAACCTTTTACATTGAAAGCCCAGAAAGTGTCCACAAACGCTCAAAAGCAAGAACTTCGCTTGGTGTAACTATACTCTCAAATAATGATAATTAAAGCTTTTCACTTTTTCACCAACATTAAACAGATGCTATAGCCAAAAACCAAAGGCACATTATTCACCCACCACCTGAGAAAAGAAAAAGAAAGCCTGTAAGCACAGTACTGGATACAAAAATGAAATGCACAAGTACAAGACTGAAATGCAAACAAATACTTCTTTGTCAGCATGCGTCACTTTAACAGTTCGCAAAGCATGTAGCATGCACTATAGTCTGAAGATGAAGACAAAAGCACACATTCAAGCACAGATTAATGTTGTGTCATGCAAGTCACTGTGATGAGGTGTGAATGTATTTGTACGTTATAAAATGGATGAAGGCTACAAGTGAAATCTGGGGTAAGAAATACACTGTACATGTATTTGTATGTTATAAAATGGACAAAGGCTACAAGTGTGAAGTCTGGGGTAAGGAATATGAATGGACATAGTAACCGACCATGGTAAGTAAGGCCAATATACCTGGACACAACGACAGTATAATACCATTCACATTTATTAAAACTTACGTTCTGAGGATGAGGTAACAATTAAGAAGAAAAAACAGGAGGTAGCAATTAAGAAAAAAAGAGAAAAAAACTCACACACTCACACACACATCCTGAATCAAACACCGACCAGGCCACAGACACACACAACGCTCATCACCACCTGAAAACGCCCAGACAAAGCCCGAACAGTCTCTCAACACTGCAGCACAAAAGACGTGAACAGAAAATACCAACAGGCCGCATGCACTGAAACAGTCAGCTGCAGTTCTCCTAGACTAGAGAAAGTACCCCTTTGTTGCCATGCTCATGGTCTTTCTCCTCATCTTCCAAGTAGGAGGGGGGCAGACGGAATTTACACTCGCCCTGTTCAAGGGTAAAAGTACACAGTGATGAGGTCTTGACAGAAAAACGACAACAACAAAAAACAGCGGAACCCCTCTTTATGAAGAAGTGGCCAGATCCAATAAAAATAAAAAATAAAAATGCTTTTGAGTTTTTGTTTTATTGTTCTTTTCCTTTTTTGTTTTGTTTTTGTTTTGCCCCTCTCATTTCCAGGTGTTGTCCTATTAAAACAGAGCTTGCACTGTGTGTGTGTGTGTGTGTGTGTGTGTGTGTGTGTGGTGTGTGTGTGTGTGTGTGTGTGTGTGTGTGTTTCATAAACCTTGTGCATTTTGATCATTTCCAGGTGCGATAAAACATGCTCTGTGAGTGTGTAAGCTTCTTTCTCTTTACACCCTACAAACTGAGATTCATTCACACTTCTTAAACTTAAAAGCTGAACCAATGGACTTGCAAGTTGCACAGCCAAGCTCACAGTACACTTGTCAGATTCAGCTCTCAACCTCAATTATTTATGTGAAACAACAACAGCGAGTTAATTATTGAATTATGACAGATAACAAACAATAAAAAACTCAATGACAATTTTTTTTTTTTAAATGAAAAAACAGCTTGCAGTCCACAACACTGATGAAATAAAATGCTATTAACAGTGTTCATGAAAATGTGTTACTTTTGTTAAATATTTTGTACAGCGTCAACCTTTTGGTTTAAAAACAATGTTCTTGTCGATCACTTTTAGACAGCACTATTCTCTGCACTCAAGCAGACCGACTCACCATGCCTATATGTTTCTTGTGCGTGCTGGGCTATTTTCATGATTGCATAACCTACAGAACTAAGACAGGAACAACAGTTCTTTACCATGCGTGTATGTGATCTTTTTGCATGTGTATGCACACAGGCTTCAGTTTACAGAGTTAGAGAAACAAATGAGTTGATATTAGGACACACAGACAAAATTTAATTTATAAAGTGCACGTGTATATTTACAATTACATACAAACCAGATTATCAGTCATGGAGAGATTAGATGACTGTGAGAAAGAAATCAGTATCAGCACAGACTTTGGGATGAGGGATTAACTAAGCCAAACTACAGAACACAAAATGTCTTAAATCAAGTTCAACTCTCCTACACAAACAAAAATGGTTACTTGTCAAATAAAATGCAAAGTTGACAAGCAGGAAATCTAGTCATGAGAGCAGAAGAAGCTAACTAAAAATATTGTATGAAAACTAGTACCTACACTATTTTCTATCAAAATATCATTCTTTGGGTCAAACACTTGTGGTGGTGGTTGTGGTGGTGGTGGTGATGATGACTGATATTGATGATGATGATGGTAATGATATTATGAGGTCAGTAAGGCTGATGATGATGACAAATTGATGGCAACAGTAATGATGAAAATGAGGCCAATAAGATGATGATGGCAAGTTGATGATGATGATGATGATGATGATGACAATGATGACAGTAATGGCAGTGTACTGTGGTGACACTAAACTGAAGATGCTGCTGAACCTAACATGATGCAGGCTAATGACAAAAACAAGCCTAGTGATCATGCAGAACTGTCCAAAGATTAGCACAATAGTAGTGACTCAATATTTCATTCCCAGTACCCCGTGCCAGTTATATCAGAGTGAATGCCCAGTGAAACAAGCAATAATCACTACATGAATATAATCACAAAGACAATGTGCAAGACTCTGAACTGCTTACAGTGTTAGAACAAAAACAATGTACTGAGACTACACAGAATAGGGCAGATTTCTCTTGCTATATACAGGGGGAAGTGGCCTGAATATGATATGACAATGTTAAAACAATAATGTGGCTGAAACGACTGAAGGACAGAAAACAGACTGTACAGAGGAAGGCCAAGGATAGAATGACATGTTGTGTGCTCGTCTGTGATATTATACTGAAAAAAACAAACTTTTCTCCTCTCTCAAAAATAACCTAACTAAGCTCTGCTGTGATGTAAGCAAAAACTAAAACAAAAGACACAGGTTCTGTGTGTGCATGAAGTTCCAAAACTACCCACCACATTTTCAGCTTCTGTCACCTACATCCAGAACAATAGCACACCATGCGAGTTAACCAGCCTGACCTCACTCGATGACCAGCAACAAGTACAGAGGACAACAAAATGCCACGCTATTATCACTGGCTAACACTCAGCCAAAACAGTACTTAAAAAAATATTTTAAAAAAATAAAATCAAAATCCCCAGCTCATACAACTCCAACATTCCAACCCTTTCATGTGTATAATATGCAAGTTGTTCTGGGGATTTATACACCCCATCCATCACACCGGAGAAGTGACATGATCCCAGTTACTTAACTCATATGTGTGCTGCTGTGAGTAGTATAGAAAAAGATGCTGACAGTTTTTCTGTTTTTTTCTGGGCACAGGAATTTGCTGCTAATCAGTAATATTCCTCTATACTTGTTTATTGCTGCCTATCTCTCACGACAAAAACAAAGCCTCACTCCTGCTTAAAAAGGAAGTGGGTTAAAAATATATATAAAAAAGGGGGTGGGGGGGAGGGGGGGGGGGGGGGGGGGGGGGGGGGGGGGGTGGGGGGGGGGGGGTCATTGAAACAGAACAATGTGTGTGGACACTCCTGAAAATAGATCAGAAAACCATCCGTGTAAAATTGCTGTTCTCTTCTTATTCTTTTGCATACTGTCCAACTTAATACTTTGAAGACTCCGGCATTGTTAATGTGTGCCGAGTTATTTCCATGCTTCCATAATCCACCAGACTCTGACATGGACCACAAGATCTTTAACATGCGTGTGCAATCCCTTTGCTTGTACATAGTGTTACATGCCCAGGGGACCTCCGTTTATAGGCCCATCCGATCGACTTGCGCACAAGCTGAGGGTCGAAGGTCGATTTCTGTCAGTCGTTGTTTTCCTTCTGTTCATCATGGTCAAAAATAGGTGAAGATTTGGGGGCCAATAATTATGGTCTTCCAGAGAGTGTGAACAAAGGGGGTGAAATTGGGGGCGATGGCCTAAGTTAAAAAATTGATGGCGGTGGGAATATGTCAGCACTACTGTGGGTGGGAAGGGAGAAAAGGATGACCCCCCCCCCCCCCCCCCCACCCAGGATTGTTTACAGTGGACAGCTTCACAATGAAATAATTTCAGTGCTCCACATCATCTCTCCACTCTGGAACAAACCTGTGCTGGTTCTTCTACCACACTCCCTTTCGCGGCCGTAGACACCCAAGCCCAAAAGTTCTGCATGCAATCTATGGTAAACCTATGAACTGTAGTGTTACCCCCGTGCCACAGCTTGTTACAGGATGTGACATAAACATGAACAGATGACTCTCAGTAAAAGGGTGAAACAGTGGACCCACAACCATACACGTACGTAGTGATGCACAAGATTGAAAGGCTGCTTGTTCCCAAACACACACACTGCCAAACACACGTCACATGCAGGGACGTAATACCAACTTTGTGAGATACAAATAGTGTGTGTGTGTGTGTATGTGTATGTGTGTGTGTGTGTGTGTGTGTGTGTGTGTGTTTGTGTGTGTGCATGCGCACGCGCGTGCACGCGCGCATGTAAGCTCTTTCAATAGTCTCTATGGACAAGATTTGATGCTTTATAACTATTTGAATTATTATTTAATACAAACTGAGCATGCGAGTTGGCTCTGCAAGTCAGCTCTTGAGCTGGCTCTGTGAGTCAGCTCTGCACCTCAGCTCTGTGAGTCAGCTCTGTGAGCACCTCAGCTCTGTGAGTCGGCTCTGTGAGTCGGCTCTGTGAGTCAGCTCTGTGAGTCAGCTCTGCACCTCAGCTCTGTGAGTCACTCTGCACCTCAGCTCTGTGAGTCGGCTCTGTGAGTCGGCTCTGTGAGTCAGCTCTGTGAGTCAGCTCTGCACCTCAGCTCTGTGAGTCGGCTCTGTGAGTCAGCTCTTGAGCTGGCTCTGTGAGTCGGCTCTGTGAGTCAGCTCTGCACCTCAGCTCTGTGAGTCGGCTCTGTGAGTCAGCTCTTGAGCTGGCTCTGTGAGTCGGCTCTGTGAGTCAGCTCTGCACCTCAGCTCTGTGAGTCGGCTCTGTGAGTCAGCTCTTGAGCTGGCTCTGTGAGTCAGCTCTGCACCTCAGCTCTGTGAGTCAGCTCTGCACCTCAGCTCTGTGAGTCAGCTCTATGAGTCAGCTCTGTGAGTCAGCTCTGCACCTCAGCTCTGTGAGTCAGCTCTATGAGTCAGCTCTATGAGTCAGCTCTGTGAGTCAGCTCTGTGAGTCAGCTCTGAGTATAGTTCCAGATAACGCAAATGGAGGGTCATAGAGATTCCTCATGTACAATTTCCAAAGGCAAAACTGAGTATACCTGACATCAACCTACAACATTTGATTGCCTGTTGTTGACACACCTGATGAGAACAGTAATGAGACAGTTAATGACAACATGCGCTCCCCACCCAACCACTCCCCCAAAAGAAGGACACTAAGATGGAATGAATGGTACTCACCTTCACCTAAATCAAGAAAGAAACAAATGTATGAAATGAGAATGAAGCATGATACATTTTAAACTTGGAGCATCATGGAATATGAAAATGACATGGTGATTATTCTAGCACATCACAGGTGGACATAAATCATTAAATGTGACGCCGATATCATAACATCCCTCACAACACATCATAATCCCTCAATATAATTTACAAGATCTTAAAAACCAGACTCAGTACCAGTTTATCATTCTCTTCAATAACCCCCCCCCCCCCCCCCCCCCCTACCCACCCCCAACCAGCATCATTTAGTTAATTAAAAGGCATCACCCCTCCACAAATCAACAATTCTTAATGATGCACGTTCATATGATATAATGATATCACTTACTACTGACTACAGAAGCAAGGGAAACAAATCTGTTTAAAGACAAACAGAAATCAGTTTTATACCCTCATCCCCGCTGTTACTCATATATACAAGTAACCCAACTTCAAGTCTGTCATTGTTAAGAACATGCATTATCATTGAACGAAACAGCCGAGTCAGATCAGATGTAAAATTCACAAATTGTTTGGTAAGTGAGAACAAAAGCACACAGCAAACACTCTTTGCAACACAGGTAGTTTTCTGCTGCACATATAGGTAGTCTAAATGAAGAAATAATTTCAGGCCTTTTAATTTAAACAAAAACTGCATAAAAAAACAGATAAAATGAAATACATTTTCAGGGAGGTAAGTCTGTACACTCTGAACAAGTAACAAAGCACCCAAAGGAAAATTGAAATCGGCTATCAAAATGAGTGACTGTAATTAAACCATCACATCTACAGCTAGAAGAGATGTTGAGAACAGAGCGGAACAGAATGACAAAACTAATACGCCAGTAAACTTTGCCAAGCCGCTTGAAAACAAACGCAAGGACCCTTCAAACATGACTGCTTTAACCCTTTCACTCCCAGCACTTTTCACCATTTTCATTGCAGCACTTAACTTCAAATGGGATCGCACAGAAGCACAAAATGTGATTCTGATTGTCATGTTGACACTGATGTATGTATTTATAGTACTTGTGCTTATTTGAGTGTGTGAAATGCTCTACTATCGATGTACGCATTTTTCTCTTCTTCTTTTTGTTTTTGTTTGTTTGTTTGTTTCATCCCGACTTTTCGTCATGTTGATATTGATGTATGCATTTATAGTACTTGTGCTTTTTTGATTGTCAAGTGGATTTTGATGCTGATAATGTACAGCGCCGCGAGCTCACAAATGTTTACGGGTTATAGCGCTACATAAGAGTTATTATTATTATCATTACAATATAACTGCCACCTACTTGTTCTTCAACAGCACCTTGTGCTTGTTGTCCTCATCCCCTACCACCACAACCACTACCGCATTGCATTTTTCTTCCACAACCACACTGCCTACCCATCCATGTCCTGGGTTCATTCGCTTCCTCAACATTTTCTTCCACAATCACACTTTCTACCCATCCATGTCCTGGGTTCATTCACTTCCTCAACATTTTTCTTCCACAATCACACTCCCTACCCATCCATGTACTGGGTTCATTCACTTCCTCAACATTTTTCTTCCACAATCACACTTCCTACCCATCCATGTACTGGGTTCATTCACTTCAACATTTTCTTCCACAATCAGCAATTTTTTCGACTTAATCAATGTTTAGAACTCCAAAACAAGTTTCTATGTCATCAACTACATCACTGATCATGTGATGGGGATTCCCCGGGTTTCCCAGAATGTTGCTCAAATGGGTTGCTGTACATCCGCACCAGAATGTGCGGTTGGGAGTGAAAGGCTTAAACCAGAAGACTTGAGCTAACAGCGGGGCCCTAGGGGAACAGATGTGGGCAAGGAGAAAGGGAACCCTGTGACCACAAAGGTGACTACTCCGTTCAAGGCCAACAACTGGTGTACTGACCACAGAAGCCGGCGACACCGGGTCCTCCCTGTACAGGTAGTCATTTCCAGTGAAGCTGAGCTTGTAGTCTCGGAACCGTTCTGTAAAAAAACAACCCACTGAAAATGTTCCTGTTAAGATCTGAGTACATACCACATTACGCCCCAGGCAAAATCCCCACCATCACTCACCTAAACCTAGCCACAGGTCAGTGTGCAAAACTGGGTAGAGGACAGTGCACTGGATTGCTACATGAAGTGCACTGTAACAAGTGTAAGTGAACTGTTAATACTGTGCAGTGCATTTGACAAGGATCACACGGCAGAATTTGTGTATTTGGGAATAAAATGGAAGAATGTTTGGGAGTGAATGGGAGGCAGCTGTTTGTGCAAGTAAATTGTAGTTTGGGAGAGTGGGAACATGTGTCATTGGTGCAATGCTTTATTTCATTATATATTTTATGGCAGACCATGTAATTTCCACAATGGATTAATAAAGTAGTCTTGTATCTTGCAGAAAAAAAGAAGAAAAACAACTAGCTGTAAGTACAGGTGCAACAGGATTATGGTATTACTTCTCCATGTCAAGAATGCTTTGAGTAATGGTAATACCTGTATGATGTGGCAAGATCAAATCCCTGAAGCTGGTGGGCAGCTGAATGAATGGTGGGGGACACTGATGAAGCATGTGCAGGAAAACAGTTGCACACATGAAATCTCACCCAGGTCTGGGTGTACCCACTAGTCTTTAGCAGAGAACAACTCCAAAATTTAATGCACTTTCACTACCACAGGGAAGTACTTCACTCTGTCTCAAGACACTGAAAGGTTAAAGTTTTGTTTGCTTGCCCCCCCCCCCCCCCCCCCCAACCATATCCCCACCCAAACTCTTATTTCTGCAAAGGGCAACAAGCACATTTTTCTTCTTCTTTTTTCAGACATATAAAGTGAATGCAGCACTGAATGAGGGGACACTGACACCAACAGTTTTCAAACAGCATTCACCCAAAATGAGGTGAGGGTGAACACCACAGGGCAGTTGCTGACCTGACTTGGCAACGGAGGCAACGGGCCTGAAGATGATGGAGACGGTGATTTGGCCGCAGGTTTTGTCAGGTGTGAAGCCTTCTCTGGGGCGGTTGTAGCCCAGCGTCAGGGTGCGCTTCACAACCGACGTCTCCTCCTGCCCACACATGGGAATGCTGGTTTATCACTGGCAGAACAAGGTCGGTTTTTCACTGGCAGAGCATCACATACAGACTTACACAGCTTTCACAGGCAGAGCATCAGATACAGACTTACACAGCTTTCACGGGCAGAGCATCAGATACAGACTTACACAGCTTTCACAGGCAGAGCATCAGATACAGACTTACACAGCTTTCACTGGCAGAGCATCACATATAGACTTACACAGCTTTCACAGGCAGAGCATCAGATACAGACTTACACAGCTTTCACGGGCAGAGCATCAGATACAGACTTACACAGCTTTCACGGGCAGAGCATCAGATACAGACTTACACAGCTTTCACGGGCAGAGCATCAGATACAGACTTACACAGCTTTCACGGGCAGAGCATCAGATACAGACTTACACAGCTTTCACAGGCTGAGCATCAGATACATATTTACACAGCTTTCACGGGAAGAAGATCAGATACAGATTTACACACCTTTCATGGGCAGAACATCAGACACAGACTTGCACAGCTTTCACAGGTAGAACATTAGATAACACTTCAGCAAACCTCTAGGTTTTCCTTTTTTTGTTTAACCCAGTCCATGAGAGGTTTCATGCTGATTTTGTTGTTGTATTTTTCATTCATTATCTCTTGTTTGGCCCTGGATTAATTGGTTGTTGACCATCATCATCAAATTCCCCAATGTTCCAAGACCTTGGCTGAAATGTCATTTTTGCGAAAACTTTCCAGGTCTCAAAGAAAGAATCTCAGTTCCCCCCCCCCATTTTTCAAGACCGGGGGGTTCATGGGTTTAGGGGAATGATTCCCATTGTGGCAGAGGTGACAAAGGTAGGATGCAAATCTCTCACCTTACGCAGACTCAGGTGGGCTACCCCCAGGAAATCATCGTCGATGGTGTTGGTGCCGTCCCAGTCATACACAAAGAAGGAGTAGGTGCTCTGAAAAATGCAAACCAAAGAACACACATTTGCCGTGAGGAACTTTGGAGACAAACAGGCACGGAGCATGCACCTCACTATGCACAGTGTTGTGATGCAGTATGCATACCTACAGTCGCACACAAACTTTCCCAACATCAATGCGATCCCAAAAGTAGGTCACGGTTATTGAAACTGCCCTGAACGAGTAAGGCTCAAAAGCACTTGCTGTTATGTAAACCTTGAAAGAACTTGCTTTCATGGCAACCCAGAAAGATTCCAATATGAGCAAGCCATGGAAAGTGATCATTACATAGACTCACAAGATTTTTTCATGCCAGTCAATACAAAAAAAAGATTTTTTTTAACCAAATAAAAATTAAACCCTACCTGTGAAAAGTCGCCCACGAAAAACTCGACCCAGGATTCCCAGCGTGGGTTACGTGTGGCTGGCACGTAGGGTGTTGTGAGTAACTGAAACATAGCACCCAATCAACCGATTTGAAAAAAAAATCACAATTTGCATGCAAGTTCCAACATACAAAACTACCACAGCAATGTAAAGTTACAAATAAATATAAAGTTTTGAATCCTAGCAATCAAAGGAAATGTAGAACAAGCCAGAACACCATCAGAAACACTGATCCTTCAAAGTGACAAAACCTCATCACCTAGAGAGAATGAAGATGGCATGTATAAGCAAGCAGTTCAGGTCTCAGGACTGATCGGCTGTGAGTTCAAATCCTGATTCAAGCAGCGAATTTTCCACCCCCCTCTCCAGGCTCAGGTACCAGGAGGAAAATCCACCCCTAAAAGCAAGTAAAAGAAAGAGAGTACGCCCCTACCCTTCTCCGGTTGCAGAAGAGAACGCAGTAAGGGTCAGAGGCCCCAGTCTTGTCAGCTGCCTTCACGTTGGACGCTCCGTGGATACACACGTACATCACCCCAGCCACTGGAAAGTACCACACACGACAGGTGGTTAGGGTATGAATGGGCACAGCACAAAAGGCACTACCATCATGCAAAATCTGCAGGAGCTCAGCTGACTCTGATAACTGACAAACTCTGGCATTACAGTTTCTGCCATGGCTGCATGGTTATCCACCCATCCCACAAGACTAATCCCATACTAGAACAGATCTAGGGAAATGTACTCACCAATGTGACGAAACACAAGGAAATAATAGTACACAAGCGTTTACTATAATCCCATACTCTCACACAAATTTACATGCAAGTAAAAAAAATCGCCCGCTCTTTTCATAATGTGAGCCTAAGCCAAGATGAAAACCTGCGATGGTGCAAATATTTCCACTTGCAGGCAGTATATGGCTGTTCCACTGCTACTTATGCAAGCAGAAGTCCTTCTTGCTCCAAATCTGAGCTCCTCAGGTTGCAGCCAAATTGGTTCGCTCTTCCACGATAAAGAGCAGAAAAAGGTTGGCTTGTGTTGTAATGAGCACTTGTGGCACACATGCAGGCCTTGTTTAGGTCACAGACATGGGCCGCCAGCACCCAGGGCCATGCTTTCAGGACTTTCCAACATCAGTTTTTAACAAACTAGACAATAAAACAACTGAAAAAAGTAACTGTTATATAACCACACTCCAAAAAAATAAACCTGAAAAGCTGTAGTTTTTATTCAAACTAATCAATAAATCAGTTGAGAAGCTCTATTTTTTTGGGGGGGTACAAACCTGACCATAAATTAACTGACAAACATTACTTCTTATCCCAGTCCTATCAACAGATCCTGCAGCACTCTTGCTTGGTGTTCCCTTTAAGGCTGTATAACCCACGGGTCACTGCAGTGTTGAGAGAATGGCTGAGCGACGAAGAGAAACCCTTTCTGTCAAGGCAGCACCCACCTTCTGTGACTTTCTTGCGCTTCTCCACCTCAGCAGCTTCCAGGTCGATGACCGGCAGAGCGGTGTACTGCATCTTCATATGTAACTGCGACCCGTCCTTGTGCTCTATGGTCTTCTCTGCACTGTAACCCAGTGTATCACACTGTCATGGTGTAAGTCTGCACTGTCACCCAGTGTAACACACAGTCATGGTGTAAGTCTGCACTGTCACCCAGTGTAACACACAGATATAATGGTCTTCTCTGCACTGTAACCCAGCGTAACACACAGACATGGTGTAAGTCTGCACTGTGACCCAGTGTAACACACAGATATAACGGTCTTCTCTGCATTGTAACCTAGTGTAACACACAGACATGGTGGTTAAGTCTGTACTGTTACCCACTGTAACACACAGATATAATGGTCTTCTCCGTGCTGTAACCCAGCGTAACATGCAGACATCATGGTTAAGTCTGCACCTGTGACCCAATGTATCACAGGTATCATGGTCTTTTACATGCTGTAAGTGTAACCCAGTGTAACACACACACATGGTGGTTACGTCTGCACTGTGACCCAGTGTAACACACTGATATTATGGTCTTCTCCACAATATAACCTAATGTAACACACAGACATGGTAGTCATTTCCAAACTGTAATCCAGTGTAACTCATAGACATGGTAGTTAAGTTTGCAGTGTAACGCAGTGTAACACAGGGACATGGTGGTTAAGTCAGTGTGTACTGTAACCCATGTAACACACAGACATGGTGGCCATTTCTACACTGTAATCCAATGTAACATACAAACGCAATGGTCATTTCTACACTGTAACCTAGTGTAACACAAACATGATGGTCATTTCTGCACTGTGAACCAGCGTAACAAACATGGTGGTGATTTCTACACTGTAATCCAGAGTAACACACAAACACAGTGGTCATTTCTACACTGTAACCTAGTGTAATACACAAACATGATGGTCATTTCCACACTGTAACCCTGTGTAACACATGAACACGATGGTCATTTCTGCACTGTAACCCTGCATAACACACACACACGGCAGTCTTTTCTACACTGTAATCCAATGTAACACACAAACATGATGGCCATTCCTGCGCCGTGACAAGCGTTGCATACTGGCATGATGCTCACTTCTGGCTGCAGCAGTGTCACACGCATGTACGCATGATGGCCACTTCTGCACCGTACAGCAGCATCTAAAAGAGAAACCCGCAGGGCCGGTAGGGAACAGAAGCACGGAAGAGGGAGAATTCACTGAGTCACTCACAAGCTCTGCACTTGGAAGGGGAAGGAGGAGAGACCGATGGAGGTCTGCTCCAGCGTGGTGCTGGTCAACAAACGCCTGCACTTGCTCTTTATCACCATCTGCAACACAGGCAACAACAAACCTGCCTGAAGTTGAGGACAGAGGAAAAAATGCATGATGGGTCATATAATGCGCATGTGCGTTGTCAAAATGGTTCCCTTTTTTCGTTCAAGTTAGTTTTGATTCCCTGCTTGATGCAGACCCCCTCTCCTCTCCCACATTCTCAGATCTGTTTGCCCCCCTACTTCTGGATTCTGTAGTGTATGGCCTGAATGTACACCTGTGAAAATACCTGTGAAGCACCAACACCTGTGAAGTACCAAGTGCCAGCACTGTTTTAATGTTTATGTGTCCAAACAATGGTAGGGTTGCCAATGCTTAGGACATTTAATGTGTGCACAATTAATTAATTAATTGATTGCCTTTACATATTCTCTGCTCTCAAACAGACTCACTGCACTCTTGTTGCATGTGATTGTGAACAAATGACTGGAGTTTTGTATGGTGTGTTTTTAATATCCACCAAAGTGGTGTACTTACAGTGCTATCTGATTGTTGCATGGCTGGTGCCACATGAAACTGCTGCTGTTGAGACATGTTCTGTGTCCACCATACAACCATGCAACAGTTTACAGTGTCACTTCAAAGACACAAACATACAATGCATGTGTGTTTAGCAGTAACCTGTTACCTGCACCTTTGGCAGAATGATTGGGATTTTTTTACGTTCTACTGCAGTAACACAGTTATTAATGCACACATCTGCACATAGGGACTGTGCAAACACCATAAGGAGTCTGCAGTGAAAGCTGACTCACGGAGAAAATCCCTTGCTGCACCACGGAATCAAACCTAGGTTAGCAGTGCGCCAGACTCGATACTCAACCATCAAAGCTACATTCCTTTCCCCGCCTGGCTCTAAAAACATCCGGCTTTTTTAGTAGGCCTGAGCAAACTGCATGTTCTCACAGGCCAGCCAAGACCACCTACCTCTTCCCTGCCCAGGTTGTAGATGAAGAAGGTGCAAACATCGTCCCACTCCTCTGTTGATGGGACGTCATGGGTCACTCGCTTGCGGTCGCCAATGCGAAGCACGATGTATCGGACATCCTCTGTCACTGTTGGAGAGACTTCTGTTGTTAGCACTCAGTCTGCGACTGCCACAACACTATGTTGTAGTGTTTGAAAAAGTCACTGTCAGCTCACAACTATCTATTTTACACCCCTTTCTTTCTTCTTTGGCAGTCTTTACTCAAGTGTTCTCTTCAGTGCCACTTGATCTGCAGTTTGATGAAATGGACAGATCCAAGCAGTTTTCAGCATACTGATCTGCCTCTGCTGTTCTCATTCACACAAAATGTGGCCTCCTGCCCATTTTAATAATAATAATAATAATAATGTACATTTATCATGCGTTAATCAACGCCCTGAGCGCTCACATGATACATATTAACCTAAATATGATATTCTATACACATGTAGAGCACAGTCCTACTAAAACTGACAATTTACATAAAGTATTACACGGAAAAAACAAAAACATGCACTACACACACACACACACGCACACACACACACATTCATCTTTTGTCTGGGAAGGCTGAAACATGTTGACCTCACCACAAGAACATGCTTGCCTATACAAATTATTTGAAGATGACTGTTCCAGTCATTCACATGCCTAAATATTGTTGGTGATCGATTTAAACCTTGTAACTCCACAAGTTTTGATAAAAACAGGTGTAACTCAACTTGCGAAGTTTTCAATGCAAAGTTGTCACAGGAGTTTTTTCTGCAGCTGTATTATCTAAGAGTTTTGTGGTGTTCACAGAATACATCAAGTAAAATCAGGTCTTTTAAAGTGTGAAAATATCCAAATCCCGAAAAATTCAGTTTTGAGGTTTTAATTGGCCCCTGATAATACAGGCAGTGGACACAAACAAAACAATTTACCTGTGTCCTTGGGTGGCGTGCCTTTCAGGTGAATGGTCAACACCCCTTGAGCTAAAATGGAAACAAACACTTTTCACCATAATTTAGTTATTTACAATCAACAGAAGAAGAAGAAAAGAAAAAACACGGAAAAAAAACATGACAACAACAGACATTAGATCAAACCCAAAGTTCCAATATTCAAATTCACAAAACAAAAACAACAGACGTTGGATGAAACCAAAAGATCCAATATTCAAATTCACAAACCAAAAAATGAACAGACATCATCATCAGTCTTTCACCATCACTTGTGTTCGTTTTTTGTTTGTTAAAAAAAAAAAAAGAGAAAAAAAGAGGTACTTCCTTGAAGTTGACATGAAAGGGCTGGAGGCAGTGGGACTGTAAAAGAAGACCATGCAGCAGGAGGCTTACCCATGGGTTGTTTGCGCGTTTTGCATGTGATGTCGACAGGTCCTGCTTTGGCCAGCGTCAGGTCAAGCGAGGCTGGGTCCACCATGGCTGAGCACACACAATGCACAGGTCAGTTTATTACAGTAGCTGAACACATATACAATGCACACACAGTGTCGGTTTACTGCTTCCTGATAATTATAACAACACACATCAGTTTACTGCTTCCCTACAACACACACGTCAGTTTATTGCTTCCATACAACAGCACGCATGACAACCCTACGACAACAGACGCACCAGTTTACTGCTTCCCTAAACAAGACACACATCAGTTTATTGCTTCCCTACAACAACACACACACACGTCAGTTTATTGCTTCCCTACAACAACACACACACTGTCAGTTTATTGCTTCCCTACAACAACAACAACAACACACACACATCAGTTTATTGCTTCCCTACAACAACAACAACAATACACACATATCAGTTTATTGCTTCCCTACAACAACAACAACACACACACACACACACAAACATCAGTTTACTGCTTCCCTACAACACACACACACACACACACACACACACACACACACACACACACACAACAACACACACACACACATCATTTTATTGCTTCCCTACAACAACATACACACACAGACACACAGAATCAGTTTATTGCTTCCCTACAACAACACACACGTCAGTTTATTGCTTCCCTACAACAACACACACATCAGTTTATTGCTTCCCTACAACACACACATCAGTTTATTGCTTCCCTACAAGTACAACAACACACACACACACACACACACACACACAATCAGTTTATTGCTTCCCTACAACAAGGTACTAACAACATCAGTTTACTGTGTCCCTAAACAGGTGCAAGCACAAAACTTCAACTGTATGCACAAAATCTCACCAAGCTCTGAGCAAACCTCCAAGTTCAACCCAAGCAAGGGGAATGAAAACAAAAACAAAGCAGCAACTAATCTTCACCAGAAACTGCTATAACTCTCAAAAGAAGGAAGACGGAAGACACAAAACGCTGCACTAACATGAAGCTGAAAGCTGCCCTTAAAACACATTAGCAATCGTACCCTTCGTGAATCCTTCCATCACGTTGGTGTGGATCCAGCTCTTCAGCAGCGGGACTTCCATCATCTGCAGGGCTTTCATCATACGCAGATTGAAGGTCACCTCGGGCCTGCGCAGACAAAGCATCATGGCGGATGAACTCGCCCAGCAGGAACTGGCACCACCAGGCCCCCTGCAGCTGTGTGTTGGTGATACCCTGATGGTGATGCTCATCAGATACCTCCACAATGTGCTCCTCTGTATGGTGACAGCCCTCCCTTAATAATCTTCCCTGTATGTAACTCTGTGTGTGTGTGTGTGTGTGTGTGTGTTGTGTGTGTGTGTGTGTGTGTGTGTGTGTGTGTGTGTGTGCATGCTCAGGTTTTGGGTTCTTTTGCATGATGTGTTACATGTGTATGTGTGTGTGTGTGTGTATGGTATGCTGTGTGTGTGTGTCATGTGTGTTGCATGTGTGGTGTGTGTGTGTGTTGTGTGTGTGTGTGTGTGTGTGTGTGTGTGTGTGTGTGTGTGTGTGTGTGTGTGTGTGTGGTTGTGTGTGTGTGTGTGTGTGTGTGTGTGTGTGTGTGTGTGTGTGTGTGTGTGTGTGTGCATGTGTGTGTGTGTGTGTGTGCATGTGTGTGCATGTGTGTGTAAGTGCATATGCAATGCATGTGTGCATGCATGAGTGTGTGCATGTGTGTAACTGCATGTTCATGTGTGGATGCATTTGTCTGTGTCATACATGCGCAGGCATGAGATTCACTCCCTGCAACTTGAGGTTTACAGGCTTTTCCCAGGAGCTAGCAACAGCTGCATGGTCACGCAGGTGGTTCTCACTTTTCACAGAAGGACATTGTTGCCTTGGTGATGTGAGGAAATGGAGCATCCATGGACATATGCAAGATGGCCTGAAGATTTCCAGAGATCTGCAACTCCTCCACTGCCATGTCAAAGCCCAAGTTTACTCTAGAACAGAAACAAATGTGCACATGCCCATACACACACACACACACACACACACACACACACACACACACACACACACACACACACACACACACACAGTACAGTTAGGGAAAAACTTCGTACTTTTTCATACTATGTGGTTGCTTCAATGGGGTCACTGCACGATGTATTCCCCATGCATCGTAGTAACAGTTACGGACTTCCCTTGAACCAGCAAGACCCAGCTTTGTCAAGGCATCATTATGTAGTAATATAAACATTAAAAGTTGAATCATGGATGCAACATGCTGAATTTTGGAGACAAAAGCAATCCTCATTATTGACATACAAGAATGGAAACACTGAAAATGTATATTATACATTTTTAAAATGATGCAAAAGAAAATGGGAGAAAAGAGAAAAGCCCAAGCACATGAAACAGTTTGTCTGTCTGTCTGTCTCACTCATACACACACACTGTCACACACACACACTCACACACACACACACACACACACACACACACACACACAACAGAGTGACACACACTGTCACACACTTACTCAAACACACAAACACACGTCCAAAAGACAATTATTCCACAAGGCTAAATTCAATGGCTCACTTTTTCGACCCGACCCTGGCTCGAAAGATCATTTTGAAATCTTCGGCAATGAGCTGCAGGTCACACTGGATGACCAGCTGGTAAGTGGACATCTTGTCCAGTCCGGCTGGCGGCTTGCTGACGTTGAACCAGGTGATGGGCTTGTGGCCCCCTGGGACGCCCTCGCAGTATTCAAACACCTGCACATTGCGGACGTTGGGTGTCTGGTCGCCTGTGTTGAAGGTGGTTAGTTCAAGGCTGTCTGCAACACACAAATTATTGAACTTTTCGTAAGTCATTTTCCATCAGAAGGGAACCCCACTGCGAACATCATGATAAAAAAAAATCTGACCTTTTGAAACACACATATATCTGACCATTAGTCTCAAAATCAATATGATATAGTGAAAAAGAGAGAGGAAGTGAAATCAAATTGCCTCAAATACTGACTGTTCAACCATTTAAAGGGGAACCAAGCCGATGAAGCATCATGGACCCTACAGATCAACAGGAAGTGAATTACACATATTACACACAGCAGCGTTTTGCTTGATTTCTCATCCTGTCTGATAAACATCAATATTTGAAAAGCTGTGTAATCATGACTGTGAGTGCTGCCATTTTGGGCCCAGCATGCAGTCTGCATCAGTGGCATCATGAACAAGACTGGAATGAGCAAGTAAGTAAACACAGTGCTTAACGTCCACATAAATCATATGGCTTATTTGGGACAGGGAGAAGGGGGGAAGAGGGTATGGAGGTGGGGGGATTATATATATATACCTATCGTTACACTGTCACCACCAGAATGACTTCCGCATTAAAGTGGGCAGCGATGGGAGCCATTTTAACGTTTCATAACTGTGAGGGACACACACACACACACACACATCCAAATCACACATAAAGTGTCTGTAAATATCTTCCCACAGAATTTCACACAGACCCTGTTAAAATAAAACCAATTACTACCCCCCCCCCCCCCCCCCCCAAAACCTATGCTTATCAATATGTATCCAAAACAAATTGTCAGTATTCAATACTGTTAGTGTTAATATCAAATAAAAACTAATAAAGAAAACAGACATAAACTCTCTCACTCACACACCCACACACACAGACACACACAAAATATATTATATATATATATATATATATAATACACCAACACCCCCCCACACACACCTCCATGCATGACAAGCAATCAACAAAGCACGCACAAAAAAGTACCACCCAGTCAGGGCTTAAATTACTTTGCAGCTAAGATGCTGGGTGTGGCTGCATGAAGTGGTCATGTCTAGACCTAAGCCTGTCTTCACAGCTGTCCATCAATCATGGAAGGGAAGGGAGCAATCCATTATGAGGGCACAGTAACTTTGCCAAGGGAACAGGTCCTGCCAGCGCTGTTACCACTACAGTGAATACTTACACAGGGCTATAGTAGGTAGTGTTGCATACTGTGTGAAACTATCGGGTGTAAGGGTTAAGCAAACACACAGTATATGTCTTCTGTTTCAGTCCATGGGAAAATAGTAAAGCACAATGTGTGTGTGTGTGTGTGTGTGTGTGTGTGTGTGTGTGTGTGTGTGTGTGTGTGTGTGTGTTCATGTGTGTGTGTGTGTGTGTGTGAGAGAGAGAGAGAGAGAGAGAGAGAGAGACAGAGACAGAGAGAGAGAGAGAGAGAGAGAGAGAGATTTATGTGTGTGCGCAAACACACACACACTCACACTGTACTGTGTGTGCTCCAACAGCTTGCAACAGTGTGTACTGCTAGTTATTTATCCCTGTACATGCATGCAGTGGTAAAATGCCCTGCACTGCAAGCTCTCCTTTCCAACCTACACAAGTGGAATGCCAGACAACTACCTGTGACCATCCAACCATGACCTCTACAACTTCAAGCACCAGGATTAAATGAAAACAGCTCTGAAACAATCTCACTGGCATGCACTCATCCATGAGCTATCAGTACACAAATGTGCTACTTAATTCTGCCCCTGCAACCAAACCAAAACTGCTGTCTCAACTCAGCCATGACTAAATTTTTCTTTTTTTCTGGGGGGGGGGGGGGGGGGGGGGGAGCGGGGGCTGAACCTTATAGTTATACACTACATAGAGCTACACCTTACACCCTTCTAGCGAGCGCTGGGAAGGAGAAATAAGCCAAACCCAGAGCCATGTTTGTGATCGTGACACATGGCAAATGAAACGACCTGTCAGGCCTGTCAGGACTGACTGACAAGGCGAGAGGCCCCCAGTGTACTGTTCAGCAGGGCAGCAATGGATCGTAAAACTGGTGTAAAGGGGAGAACCATTCAGGCATGGTGGTAGCCAGCCCCACACAAGGCACAGACCCCTGCAGCCTGCCGGTGGTGGGGGTGGTCAGCAAGGAAAGGAGGAGTATGTTCCTGCAGTGTTTAGCAGCAGTGCCAGACACCCATCCTCACCCTGCAGTGGATGTTGTTTTTTAACTCCGGTGTGTGTGTGTGTGTGGTGTTGTGTGTGTGTGTGTGTGTGTGTGTGTGTGTGTGTGTGTGTGTGTGTGTGTGTGTGTGTGAGAGAGAGAGAGAGAGTGTGTGTGTGTGTGTGTGTGTGTGAGAACTCGAACTCAAAAACTTTATTTTACAAGGATCATAGTTTAGGTTCAGGCAAAAACCTAACATTACTGAATTAGTCCTTGCAAGCTACTGAGAGAGAGAGAGAGAGAGAGAGAGAGAGAGAGAGAGAGAGAGAGAGAGAGAGAGAGAGAGAGAGAGAGAGGATGGTGTGTGTGTGTGTGTGTGTGTGTGTGTGTGTGTGTGTGTGTGTGAGAGAGAGAGAACTCAAACTCAAAAACTTTATTTTACAAGGATCATAGTTTAGGTTCAGGCAAAAACCTAACAATTACTGAATTAGTCCTTGCTAAGCTACTGTGTGAGAGAGAGAGAGAGAGAGAGAGAGAGAGAGAGAGAGAGAGAGAGAGAGAGAGAGAGAGTGTGTGTGTGTGTGTGTGTGTGTGTGTGTGTGTGTGTGTGTGTGTGGGTGAGAGAGAACTCAAACTCAAAAACTTTATTTTACAAGGATCATAGTTTAGGTTCAGGCAAAAACCTAACAATTACTGAATTAGTCCTTGCTAAGCTACTGAGAGAGAGAGAGAGAGAGAGAGAGAGAGAGAGAGAAGAGAGAGAGAGAGAGAGAGAGAGAGAGAGAGAGAGAGAGAGACAAAGAAAAAGAAAAGAAGCTAAATCAAATAGTAAAATACTGCCATGAAACAGAAACAAAACAAACACACACATGTACACACACAAACACAACATTCTCTCTTCTGAACTCATTCTACAGGAGACTACAAGTACCTAGGAAAGGGTAACCTACAACACTGACACCCACATAATCTATGGGAACTGTATCCTGTTTGTGAGAAACAGTTTGCCACTGTAAACATATGCATAGGAAATATGAATAAAGCAACACAGCATATTGCTGTGCTATTGCTAAAACAATCAGCCAATTTTTGTCGCTGTTTATGGATACTAGTCACCAATATTCATGAGCAAGCAAACGCATGGCAAAGCAACTTTTGGATGATGTTTCTGGTCACGAGAGGGCAGTTTTGATCCAGACATCATGATCACAGCTCAAAGGTCTCAGCTGAACAAAACATCATCGCAAATGTCCAGTGCTGAAATTTAATAAAGCAGTTGAACCCTAACCCTTGACATCACCCATGATTTTTCATTAAAGACCAGTTCAACAGGCTGTCTTGTTTTGTTGTGATCGTTTCCAGCTAGGGGCAAATATTTTTGAACCATGCATGCTGACAGTGAAATCAAACTCATACACAGTTGTTGTTTGTTGTTGTGTTTTTATTTAAGCATGTGAAATTTGAATAATGTACTGTGAGTATTTTCAAGTTTTCAAGAGTGATTGCCTGAAGCACACAGAGCTGCAGGTGAAAAACTCTCAGGCTGGGAACATTGCACAGTCAGCAACCACTGCAGGGCTGCAAGTGTAAGGGTTAAGCAGACCTGTGTGAAACTATCAGGTGTAAGGGTTAAGCAGACCTGTGTGAAACTATCAGGTGTAAGGGTTAAGCAGACCTGTGCGAAACTATCAGGTGTAAGGGTTAAGCAGACCTGTGTGAAACTATCAGGTGTAAGGGCTAAGCAGACCTGTGCAAAACTATCAGGTGTAAGGGTTAAGCAGACCTGTGTGAAACTATCAGGTGTAAGGGCTAAGCAGACCTGTGTGAAACTATCAGGTGTAAGGGTTAAGCAGTCCTGTGTGAAACTATCATGTGTAAGGGTTAAGCAGACCTGTGTGAAACTGTCAGGTGTAAGGGCTAAGCAGACCTGTGTGAAACTATCTGGTGTAAGGGTTAAGCAGTCCTGTGTGAAACTATCAGGTGTAAGGGCTAAGCAGACCTGTGCAAAACTATCAGGTGTAAGGGTTAAGCAGACCTGTGTGAAACTATCAGGTGTAAGGGCTAAGCAGACCTGTGTGAAACTATCAGGTGTAAGGGTTAAGCAGTCCTGTGTGAAACTATCAGGTGTAAGGGCTAAGCAGACCTGTGTGAAACTATCAGGTGTAAGGGTTAAGCAGACCTGTGTGAAACTATCACAAAAAAGGGACATTAAAAACGCTGAAGTGAAGCCACCAACAACATGTCATAAAAATCATAAAAATCTGCCTCGTGGCCTGAACACCCTGAGAAAAACACTCATGAGTGAGTGCATGAAAACCTTGAAGGAGGGCAATGTTATTCAAACCCTTTCTTTTCCACCATGGCTCTTCATAGCTTTCTCTTTCAGTGTCCATTCAAAGTCACCAGATAAGCAGTTTACCTTTCACAGCAAGCTGAATTAACCTGTTCAGCCCAGATTCACCCAGATGGAAGAAGTTCTATTTCTGTACCTGAACAAACACCCATCCATTTTATGAGCACAAAATGTGTGTGTGTGTGTGCATGCGTGCGTGCATGCATGCATGCATGAATATGTGTGTGTGTGTGTATGTGTGCATGCGTGCATGAGTGCGTGTCTGTGTGATCGTGGCTGTTTTTGTTTGCTGTGGCCAGAATACAAATTTTATTCTCCTCAGTCTTCTGGGAGTTGGGCACAATGGCCAGCACAGCAATGAAAGATTTTTTTTGATTTTTTTTAAACTCGCTAGTTTTTACTACAAGTATTTAGCTTTACACAAATGGGCTTGTGATACAGTAATGCACTGTATGTAGAGAGAGAGAGAGAGAGAGAGAGGAGAGAGAGAGAGAGAGAGAGAGAGATGGGGGGAGAGTGATATAATGCTTAAAAGGCAGAGAAAATACAAGCACATTATACTTTATAACATACACACACACAAAAGACAAAGTGGAGAGACACACAGACAGACAAAGACAGCCACCCACACAGACAGAACGTTGCAACTAAGACACTTTTTTTGCCATGAAAGGATAAACCTGACCCGGCAGCACGCAGGTAAACTAAATAAACACACGGCCCTTTCCCTATCCCTAGTGGGAACCCCAATGTTTGAAGTGAAGGAACAGTGACATTGCCCTGTCAGCATTCTGCCCTCTGGTCTTCACTGAGGCGAAGCCAGTGAATCGAGCTAAATGACGCTGGGGCTCTGTCAATTATAGTTAATTATGATGCAAGCATGGGCGTCTGCACCACCCCTGGCAGGTGGTGCTGTAGAGAGGAGGCATTGAGTCCTGGGTTGTGGGTGGAGGCACCAGTCCAAGTCCAACCACGGACTAAATGAGTCATGTTAATTTCCTCCCAGCAGGTGGTGGATGGTATACCTGTCACACTGTCACAAAGAGAAACTTCTCACATGAAGTCCTCCTGGCTTTTCATTGGTATACTCTATCAGGTATCATTCATACTGAGTATCAACTTTCCATGCCATGTGCAGTCAAAGCTGATAAACTTCATAAAGTTCTACCTCTCTCACACACACACATACATGTATACGCACACATACATGTATACACACACACACACATGCACATGCGCGCATGCACACACACACACTCTCTCACTCATAAGCACACATCATGAGCTGCAACTCAATTTCTTTTTGTTTTTGTTTTTTGTTTAGTTGCTGCTTTGTTAAGGCAATATAAAAAATCATTTTTTTTAAAACTGTTCTTAAAGTAACATGACTCAAAGTAAGTTTTCAATACCCCCCCCCCCCCCCCCCCCCACACCCTCTTCCATGAGCTCACTCTCTCTCTCTCCCCCACCCTCCCTCTGCATCCTTTTTGATAGCACAATATTAACTTTTAAAGTAGTGGATGTTTAGAAATATCTACAGCTGATTTCTCCCACAGGACATACACGTATGTATACATGTAGTTTTAGACTTTCATGGCAGTAATACCAATGGAGGACACAATAAGACTAAGAGCAAACAAAAGTACACTGCAAATGACAAAAGCACAGGGAAAGATCACATGTAATTCACTAGTGACATGTTTCAAATTGTTTGATTGCACAGGTGGTACAGTCTGCTTTCCGGTTGACTGGGCATAAAACACCAACTTACTTACTTACTTACAGTCTGCTTTGTTGTATGCTGCAGAGATTTGGAACTGCAGAAATTATGAACTGGTTCAGGAGCCAAAGAAATTAATCTCACAGGTTGAATGTGTGTGCACACCTAAGTTCTGCTTGTAAGAAATTCTTATTCATAATGATACCCATAATGACAGTATTCACTACTTACAACAGTTTTTATTTGTTTATTTTTTTGGCTTTAGTTACTCATGCACCCAGCATTTGACCTCTCTCTCTCTCTGTCACACACACACACACACACACACACACACACACACACACACACACCACACACACATGAAGATGGAAGAAAAAAAGCATGCAAGATGTTAGTGAACAGTGATACACAACAAATGCACAACAATATGGGTGTCACACACACAAAAAGAGTGTTATTAAAAGGGTGTAACAATGGATTTAAACAAAGGTGGCTTTGGGGTTCTGGAAATGTGTTCTTTACTCTTGTAAAGTTATTCATTAGTATCATGCAAGTCAAACAGGCCTTAAACTAAACTGAAGAAGAAACTGTTGACTTGGTATGTGCTGTACAATTGTTAACTTGGCATGTGCTGTGTGTATGTTGCATAATTCGTGTCTCACTGGTGTGAAAATGTGTAGCCAGGTAAGTCCCCCTGACCCCCCCCCCCCCCCACCCCCCCTTTTTTCTCTCATTTTTTTCAAGGGAATGCATACTTGTCAATACGATTAACAGTCAGTGAGACAGAAGTGGTACAAAAACTGCAGGGCCTGGCTCAGTGTGTACACCCCTGCAACAAATGTCATTTCCTCAAATAAAGAGTAGCATACTAACAAACTTCTTCATTATTATAATATTAAGCCTTTTGTCAATGTTAATCAGAAACAGCAGGTCTGGCCTTAGAAAAAAACATCAGCTCAATCGAATAACCTTTAGCGCACCTCATGGGACTCTCCAGACATAAGTTTAGTGTGTCCTTTTCAGTTGCAATGCATAAGGGACCAATTCAGTTGTAATGTGTAAGGGACCTTTTCAGTTGCAGTGCGTAAGGGCCCTTTTGAGTTACAGAGCGTTTAAAAGGGACCTTTTCAGTTGCAGTGTGTATGGGACCTTTTCAGTTGTAGTGCGTAAGGGTTACACATTTCTGCATTAATCAGTTTAATGGGAGCCCTGCACCACAGGTCTCCCAAACGCGGCAGCTAACTGACAGTTTTTCACTGGAACTCAAATGGCAGTAAGTCTGTAAAAGTTCTACACAGACAGCTCTGATTATATAATATTATATAACCAGAACTTTGTATAATATTAATATATATATATAATATAGTGAGCCACATTTCTCTCATAACCAGTACCACTCACAATGTTTAAACACCAGCACAAACAAAACCAAAATCATCTGAATCAAGAGCAAACTAACTTTTTTACCCAGAGTGGACGCTTCTGTACTCACCTAAAAACTGCGGCTTGATGTCCCAAAGCCTCTCATCAAGCCGTTTCTTGATCAGCTGCTCAATGGAATAGGAGCTGAAGACCCACCTGCACACAGAAGTTTATCACAACATACAGTGAGGTGCACTTTAATGAAATCCAAATTATTTCTCATGCTTTATAGATAATACTAATAGTGTCACACTAGATTGTGCAACAGCATTTTTTCATTAATTTTTATTAGTATAAAAAAAAAAAAAAATAAAAATAAAAAAAAAAAAAAAAAAAAAAAATAAATTATATATATATATATATATATATATATATATAAACAGAAAGTTGAAAATGTTTTCAAGATTATGTGCACATGAAAATGTATTACTACTTCCACTAGTTTGTAATTTACCTTGATGTCCCCATGCACTGCACACAGGGCCACACAACTGTTATAGCATAATATCATACTATAGACTATATATATATATATATATATATATATATAGTATTAAATTATTAATACTATACCTATGCAGAAGGGGTAGGGAAGCAGGGACTAGGGGGGAGAAAGAAACAGGGAAGTGGGTGGGTGGGGGGGGTTGCGGGGGGAGGGGGGCCGACAAATACCAAGACTAAGAAGACAGACACCAAGACTGAGAAGACAGTGGGACCATTCCAATGAACATTCTAACACCATGTCTGTATCACTATCGTATCAGTACTCTTTACTACCGCTTCCAACCGACAACAATGCGAATCTGAACACAGTTTGGATAATACATAATTTACTGACAACAGACGTAGAACAACAAAGAGCTGACGCTGTGACAGCGATAGTTTTCATTCCGAGTACCACAATCAGTTTGTCATATATTCCCAGTGTGTACCCTTACTATTGACCACCCCTGGTATCAGTATCAAGTGATCAATGCTGTCATCGGCATTGTGCCAACATGGACAAGCCTAGTTCACTGTACACTATGGGAGTGTGGGTGATACTTGATACTCACCAGTCAATCTCAATGGCAGAGTGGTAAAAGTGGGTGGGGTACAATTATACAATCTGCCAAGAACTGTGTAGCACTACAGTCTACACTGCTACTAAATTGTATAGCAAATACTTACAAGTGGATGGACTATTAGAGGCAGACAAATGTGTGTGATACATTGACTTCATAGTTCATTTGATATGTTTAGATGTTTATATAATATATTTATAAATTACTTATAATTAATATAAAGTATAAATGCCTTGCACACATACACAGATAAGTATTCATTGTTATTAATATTATTACTTTTTATTAAAATATTTTGTACCATAATGTTAAAATTGTCTCCAAAAATAGAAAGAAGCTTATTAATTTTATATTAACTCAAACTGTACTTTATTCCAACATAAATAATGAAACATTTGGGGTAACTTCAGGATGAATCTCTGGCTCTACATAGGTCATGAGACATTTGGCTTTGAGTTGAACTTATAACATTGACTTTGATTTAGTTAAATCTGACAATGCTAAACATCTTAATTTAACATAAATTTATATAATTACTTGTCAGTTTACCATCACTCAGTGAAGTTACACAAAAAACAAAGTCAAAGATGTGCGCTTGCGTGTGTGTGCATGTATGGGTGGGTGGGTGTGCACACACACATGCATATACATTTTATACTAAACTAACTAAAGTATTATTCATAAGTAACAATGTACATAACGATACATTTTTGACAGTATGTCAAGTGCTGTTTGAACAGAATATTATAGAGGGTCCAGTTTGGGAGGTACTGTAGCATAATTCCTAACAGTTACTATGAAATATGATGAAAAGCAGAACAGACATCAGTTTGTTGAAATAAGACAGAAAAGGTTATTTAAAAGTGCTTATAATCACTATCACTGTATCAGTTTCAACCAAAGTACATCTGGGTGTAAATTGTTTCAAAATGGTTCATTAATTTTTTAACTGATTCACTGATTGCTCAGCCCAGAAACTGTGATCTGACACAGCATTTTACAAAAGAATGTGTTTAAATTCTCCTAATTTTTTCAAACTGCACAAACAGTGAACCTGAAGCAACTGATCCTCTAGTGCACATTGTGTAACTTGGTTAGACTTCAAGAACCTTATTTCTCACAACAAAGGAACAGAGCTTTGGAAAGGAATCAGGTTGTTTGAATTATAAATCATTTCCTGGATCATATCAGCAGGGGATAGAAAAGATCATCATCCCTGTCCAAACACTTGCCCTACTAAAGTCAACACTAGAGGTGAAAAGCCCCCCTTGCCACCTACACCTGCAAACACAAGGATAGGTCAAGTCAACACACTGTCCATGGTATAGGGCACAGCCACTCTGTTTGCTGGAGGTAACTCATCTCTAATCCCCACCCCCCTCCCCCCATAATAGGTTAAATTAATTTGTTAACACAAATCGGGTGTATAAACTGTAACTGTGTAACAGTAAGTCAAAGGTTAGAAATTTAAGCTAATGGTATACATGAAACAGAAGGCTTGACAGTTTAGCTGGATAAGTACTTCAGGCACTGACTGTATCCTTAGTTCCAAGTTGAAAGTGGGGTGGTCTTTCATGAGGAGGCTGTTTTATTTTAGCTTTAGCAAAGTGCTGTGAAACTGAAGGTCAAAAGAGGGTGCTCTCTCTCTCTCTCTCTCTCTCTCTCTCTCTCTCTCTCTCTCTCTCTCTCCCCCCACCACACACACACACACACACACACACACACACACACACACACACACACACACACACACACACACACACACATGGATGTTGTTTTAGTACTTTTACTTCAGTTTTACTTTTAGCAAAGTGCTGCAAAAGTTAAAGAGAGGTAGTCTCATTCTATGATTCACGAGGATGCTGGTTTAATACTTACAATTTAAATAGCAAAGTGCTGTGAAAGTTAAAAGAAGGGTGGTCTCTCTCACTGAGCATTCTGCCTTACTTTAGTCTTAGTACTCTGGAAGTTAAAAGAGGGGTGGTCTCTCTCACTGAGCATTCTGTTAATTACTTTAGTCTTAGTACTCTGAAAGTTCAAAGTGGGGTGGTTTCTCTCATTCAGCATTCTAATACTGGAGTCTTAGCACTCTGAAAGTTAAAGGATGGGTGGTCTCTCTCACTGAGCATTCTGTTAAATGCACACAGCATAAAAATGGGTGCTTTTAATTTGGAAAATTCTACTTTTCAATGTATCACTGTAAAGTTTACACTACAACTGTACTCATTGTTCTCAAAAAAAAAAAAAAAAAAAAAATGTTTTTTAATCTATGGCTTGTTATAATATTAATAGCCTCTACATACAGAGTATTATATACACATGCACAAAGGTTGTCAATGCAATAAAAGACACAACATAATCTTTTAACTCAGTCTACTCTGAAGCCTTTTAAAATGATGTACAGCTGAAAACTGATCATACTCAAGAAAAACAAAAACAGCAGTCAAAACTGGATCTGCTAACCTGCATAATATACATATATATATATATATATGTATATTTATACATGTGCTAGATTTGAACATAAAACATTAAAAGGTGAAAAACAATTCTTATTTAATCTTACAAAACACAACGTAAAAATGTAAATGTACTTATTTAGTAATTAATACTAATACTGTAGTACAACATACTGATAGTGATACTGAAGAAAAAATAAAATAATTATTATTGAATAATATTTTTAATAATATTAATTTACTAATATGTTAAGCTTAAGTTTAACAAGAAGAAAATCGATATACTGACTCACTGAGTGAATACTTGTATTATAGCAAAAATAAATAGACTAATTTAGACAATTTGCCAATTCAGTACTTGTTTCCAAAAGAAATAACTTCAAAATTTGACCCCCCCCCCCCCCCCCCAAGAAATTAAACAGAGAGGGGGGATCATAGCTGCCAACCCCTTTTGGGAGTAAACCTTAGTCCAGAGTTTGTGAACCTGTATTTCCCTTAGGCAGGCTGGGGTCTTTTGTTTTTTTCACTGGTACCAGCAGCGTTTTGAATTCCAATCACCACGTGTGGCAGCGGAAGGAAGAAGCAATGTTGTGCTAAATATGTATGCACAACTTCAAATCTCACTTCTGATGAGATTTCTTAGCATATTGCACTAGGCCAGCCAGTGTGCATTTGGTGATGGCGTTCATCGACTGCTTGTTTGACAGTTTTTCAATCTTTTTGCTCAGTTTTAAACAACAACAAAATCTCATGAAAATTACGTTTTCCTGTATCAATTTTCCAATATGGCCATATCCCCCCCAAAAATATGAAGATTTTTTTAAATTATAGTTATAGTTTATACCAGTAAATTGCATGGGTTGATGGGGTTGTCAATATAATAACAGTTATTTCTATTGTACCATATCTCACACTGTGCTTTACAACATCTCAACAAGCAAATCCAAGGAGTTTTTACTATATATATTAATAATATTACACTACTAGTATTACAGTTACAGTACTAGCAGTACTATCACTCAAAAGTTGTCACACAAACTCAACAACAAAGACCTACAAAAATGTATAAATAAAACCTCAAAAATAATATAATTGTACTGTATTGCACACAATACCCCCTCCCCACCCCACCTTCACCCATACACTTGCGTGTACTGAAGGAATGTAATGGTGAGGGAAGGGGGGAAGGGGAGGAGGGCAGAAATGGCGGAAGAAGACATAATCTGGTTAGTCAGCTTAGTAAATTACTTCACACAAGTCACATGAATTGACAAAAGTCTGACAGTTTTCATCCCAAACTGCATGCCATGTGTAAGTGCTGCATGAGCGTGCAAAACCATATAATTTTAATAATATAAGAGAACAAAAAAATTACTGCTACAACTAGTATAAAGACTTACCATCGATTCAGCAAGAAATTCAACCATTCAGCTGTTTCATTCTGACGAAAGGCTCTCCTTCTATACAGGACCGACTCCTCCACGTTGAGATGCTGCTTGATGATTTGGCTGATCTTGGCTTGCCACACGACGAAGAGGCCAGTGATGAGCAAGAAGGCCCACACAAAAGAGAACTCAAAGAAACCGATCAGCCATGAACTGGACACTGCACAGGCCACCAGCAGATACATCCCTGTCAAGCCGGTCACCGCACGACTGCCCTTCTCATCCAGCACTGCAACAGGTTTCCTGCTGTTTGCCGGGGAGCGAATGTCACCGTTTGGAGCACTCATCCTGCAGCCAGACAGGCTTCAAGCGCACCCCTGCAACTTGCAGTGCAAGCTACCTCTCGCACCAGTGTTGCATCAAATTGTTAGACATACCTCTCTTTCAGTTTCACGCATGAAGTCAACACACTTGCCACTGCCTTTGACCTGGAATAACCTCGCCAGCGTTTCCTGGCTCAACTTGACTTTGATGTGTGGTGAGAACGTGTCTCCCAGTCCCTGCCCACAACCGCGATTGACACTTCACTTTAATCACTAGTCAACTTTCAAGTGTTCACGCACTACTGAGCACGGGTCAAAATAGTCGCCATGCGGTGCTTATGCGATGATCTTTCATCCTGCAAAACTCTAGACTAAAAATGCAAGAAGTTCAAATACGTCTGCGTAGTATTTCAATCCATGAGAACAAGAGAAACATCCCATAAAAGCACGTGAAGCTGTTTGTTTGTTGGTTGTCTGGCTTGTGCCGACGATCCTGGATGCTTGTTTGCACCGGAAATCGACCAACAAGGGAGGTAATCGTTTTTACCCAATCAAATTGTGTGTAACAGTTTTTCGAATGACCAAGCGGGAAGTCCACATTTTTGTCAACATTGGCGACTTTTTACTTGATCAACCGACATGGATCTCGACAACTTGAAGTATAACGAGCTGCAAAAGCTTGCAAAAAGTGCAGGCATAAAAGCAAACATGAAGGTATTCGTTTCTAAAATATGCTGAAACATATTTTTGGGCGAATATGATCAGCATTATAGTATATTATTATCGGTTGTGCCCTTGCGGCTTGTGTGTCATCGCCAAAAGTTTTCGTGAGTGTACTGAATCACAGTCACATTCACAGACGTAGAATAACAATGTTTGCGGTACTGTACTATAAAGTTCTGTAAACCACCCATTAGCGTCAGTGTCAGCATCAAGCAAATAGTTACAAATTTCGCAGTAATAATTGTCTCAACGTTACTGTAAAACTTTATTAGTTTATAAATGCTGTTCGTAATCGTAGTTCTGTAAGTGTAAGTTACAAACAATAATTACGAGTGTTACTGTTAGTCTTACTGTTAGTATTTGCCATTTGGTGTAAAAACACCGAATCCTTACATTAGTATTGTAATTTACTACTGCTGTACTAGTACAAGTTTGTGTTTGTAACAAGTAAACAACTGAAAACAAGCCATTGACAATATTGAGAATAATTAATAAACCAAATCTCCGCATACATGATACATACATGATAAATTTATGAATAATATTGTATTATTACAGGGTTCATGTTAACCGATAATTTCCGAGGGGGATTGGGGGGGGTCGGCAATCGGACAGATACATATGTACTATGTAGGCTACCACTGTACCAGCTGTTATTTTGTTTAACAATAACATTAACAGTCCTGTGAGGTACTTGAAACAAGGATTTAGGTGCCAGAATGATCAGCTATTTGATCACAGGCCCTCAACATGAAGAAGAAGGAAGACAAAACAAAAGAAAAAAAGCAGAGACTAGTGAGACTGAGAGAGAGTGGGCGTTATGAATACAAATTTACAATGAACATGTCGTCATGTGTGTCGCTTAAAATGATAATAATCTTTATCTTGAATACTTGATGTACAGTCTTGAATACTTGATGTACATCTTTTTTCTGTTGTTCAGTGCTTCAAATGAATTTGACTCAGTTTGAGCCTCAGGGTGGGTTTCTTAAAAGACTGCCATTGACCATTGTTATTATGACAATATGACTGAGATAATGAGTAGCTGCTCTAATTGTGACTGTGAGTAGTCTTAATTTTTTATATTGGTTGATTAACTTGATAATACTTAATAGTCCCCAGTTTCATGCACATTATGTCACTGTGTCATTGTTAGTATGTGTGTTATGAACTTACACTTACAGGACAGGCACTTAAATTGTTTCCATCATTACTAATAATAATACTATACTAATATTATTTTACAGTAAAACATTAACAAATGCTGTAGATATATATATATATATATATATATATATATATATATATATATATATATATATATATACAGTGTAAAGACTAAAGTGTAATAGTAATACACTATTGTCTCTTAGTTTTATTGAGCTTATTTTAAATTTAAGGGTCTGTTTTTCAACAGAAACAAGTAATGATTGCATGTAGTTTGCGTTAGTCTGTTACTCTTAGCGTTATTTTCATTATAACTGTTCATTTGATGAAAATTTGTTCACACGCTGATTATTATGCAAAAAAAGAAAAGTACAAAGTGGCTTATGGATTTCAAATTGCACACCATTATTGGTCATTTTCAAGTGACATCATACTTCATAGATCATGGCAGTGAAAAGGTTAATTCAGAAATGACATTGCTGAATGCATCCACTTTCCACTTCCAGGTTGAGAAGCTGGTGAAGGCACTGAAAGACTATTACAGCAGTCAGGGCCGTGGCAACACCGACACCCAGAAGACTGGTGGGGGCGACACCAGCCAGGTAAAGTACTTCAGCATACATACAAGCACCAATACAGTAACACTAACACTAGTAACAGTGGAACCTCTGATGAGACTCCAGACCTTTTTTCTTTTTTTACAAGGGGGTTGGGGAAGGGGGGGGTCATTTCTCACTTTCTTTAAATTTGCTTATAAATTTAATTAAAACCCCTGACCAGGTATGGTACGCTCCTCTTGAGACCATTGTTTTTTTTGTTTTTTACAAATTTACTTATTTAGGGTAGTTACTACACTAGTAGAATTAGTACTAATACAGTAATAGCCTTAAAAAAAATCTCAAACAAGGATCATTGCTAGCATTCTAAAAGAAGATCCAAACATAAATTGTTAAAAGGAATTCATGCTAAGTTAATATTTTCAGTTTTCACCATTTAACTTGTTTAACTGCTGTCTTGTTGCTTGAAAAAGGGGCTTACCCCATAAATTTGCGTGTTTTGTATTGCCATATTAACCTAGTGTTCCTTTTATGTGTTTGAATCTAGGGTAGTCTTAAACTAATACTCTAACTTGTCTAACAGTTCCATTGTATCATTATTACTATATTAGTATTACTAGGATTAGTATCACATTATCAGTGACTTGTTCTTCTGTGTTCACTAGCCATGGTTTCACCAAGATAAAATGTATTCATAGTTCTAACAATAGTGGGAGTGCAAGTCAAATAATTAGCGCCAGACTGTCAAACTCAGAGACAGAGTTTGACATGACTAGTGTTTGGCAAGAAAATAATCTTGATCAGAAAAGAACATGTCAAAAATTTGCTTTGATTTCACTTTTAGTTTTAGTATAGCTGTAATGGTTCGGTTCAAACAAGAAGGAAAATTGCAACTCAAGTCAAGACTACCTGATTTCTCTAATGTCTAAACTATTAATATTATAATTATGGATGTCTTTTCTGATTTTGCCATTTTATGTCTGAGATTGATTGATATTGTGCAAATGATTAGTTAATGGTTATGGTATGATACTATCATTGTATCAATATTATAATTATAATAAAGTATATTATAACTTTTATTTTAAGTTATGGTAGAAATTAGAATGGCAGGTGCTGCCAAAAATGATTGATACTAAAGACAATGATACTGTATGTCAGTATGTGTGTAGGGTGTATGCATTTATCTACAAAAGTACAATACATGTGTCCACTTGTGTGGTTTGAGTGTGTACTGTTACTCATTAGCATAATGTCTAATGATTTGCACTCATGTTTGTCAGTTTAGTAAAACTCATTAGGTTATTGATTATAAGTGTAATGTATTTGTAAATTAAAATGTATGATGTAATGTTTGATAACAGTTAACATGTATTGAGTTACATTTTTATGATCAATGATGGGTCTTGAGATTAATCCTTCAATTTCATTATAAATATATCAGCAGTGGGAACCGTGCAGGTACATTGATTTTAGCTCATGTGAGGTTTGTATACTGTATTGTGTAGGTACCAAACTACCAAGTACCATGATAATTTCTGCCACAAAATGTCCACCCTGTTCACTTTGATTGGTAGTGTGTTACATGGCATGGACTGTGTGTCAAGATGATCTAAACTTTCCAGTTTCAGGGAGATGGCTTGCTCAGTAGCAGAATGAGATTTGGCAGGCATCCATCCATGACTCCACTGCCCGCCATACAACTTTTTTGTTCATTTTGCTTTGGTTACGTTACGTATTATTTGGATTTTTCACCACTGTTGATTTTGTTTCAGCCCAGAGTTCCCAGCAGTGAGGACGAGAGTCCAGCACCAGAAGAGGACCAGTCAGACCAGATGAAGAAGAAAGTGCCAGCAAGAGGCAGGAAAAAGGGACAAAAGAAAGGGACCAGAGGAAAGACCAAGGTAGATTACGTCTTCCAAATTTGGGGTGGGGTGGGGGCATTCAGATAGCCTTTCATGATTTTCTATGTTTCCCAGGTTTTAGACAATGTTTTTACAGTGAAACTGCATTTCCTGTGATCAGTGAGTCAGAAAACTGAAATTTTGCAGAGCAATTCCTCATCAGAGGAGAGCCAAGAGGAGACACAGAGGTCAAAATCGGAAACCCCAAAGACCAACACTTCTTTCACCAAGCCAGCTTCTAGCAAAACTCCCCCGCAGGGAACCCCTTCAGGCCGAGAAACACCGACATCGAAACGAACCTCACAGGTCAGCACACCCAGCGTTAAGAGAGCGCCCTTTCTTACAAAGCCACTCTCTGCAAGGACACCCCAGACTGGAACACCTGGCGCCAAGAAAACCCCGACCATTGTGAGACCGGTGTCTGGAACACATGGAGCCAAGAAAACCCCGACCATCGTGAAACCGGTGTCTGCCAAAACTCCTCTGGGTCAAACTGGGACCAGGCAGACTCAGCTCGGTGCCAAAGCAGCCTCTGGAAAGAGCACACCAGTCCTTTGCTCCCCTAAGCCTAGGGCAGCAAGGAGCTCCCCCAGCTCTGCAGGGGCCAGAAATGTGCCGGCAAAGAGACTCAGGGACAGTGGTGGTGCCAAGCGTGACGGCAAGTCAACACCCGTATGTATTCTTCTCTTTATATCATATATATATTATATAATGCTGCAGTTGTTGCACATACAGTTACTCTGTCTGATTTGCATCATGTTGCAAGACCTTAAAAATATTAACTGCATCATAGATGCATGGAATTCATCCAGTGAAACTAAAAGCCCAGCCCGTGTACATGCAGTCTAACTTTTCTAAGTGCAAGATACTTCTGCCTGTGACTTCTCATATTTCCCCAGCCTCATAAATTATGTAAATAATTGTAAAAAAACAACAACCCATCTCTGGTGTTGACTGCTGCTACCAATAGGCATGACTAGAAATAGAATCCTGACGAATCACAGCACAGCAGTAATGACTCATTTTCACAACCAGTCAAACAGAGGGCTTAAGTGAAAGCATGTTGTTGTTTTTAATAACCTCAACAACGCATTCGTTGAATAGTGTTTTTATGTGTGTGTGCATGTGTGCAATATCTCACCCATGACTGTGACAATCATAAACAGACACCACAGTGTCTGAATGGACTTTCTCTAGAACACTCTTTAGCCAGTTTAGGGGTGCATTTTGAAGAAGATTTTTTTTTTTTTTTTAAAGTATGTTTCAAACCACAATATTTTATGAATAAAAAAAGTCTGCAACTACTGGTAGTGCAGTCTCCATTGTTGTTTTGTGTTAGACAAAATATAGGTATCATGTTCTTTTATCCACCAAAGTATGTGTTGGTTTATCAGTCTGTTGTCTGGCATTTTGGCCATTTAGTTGACATGATGTGCTTAATCTGAAGTTGGTCTTTTTAAAGCATGTAACTGTTAACAAGGCTCTTCATAAGTTAAACAGTCCTTGTGCTCCTCAAAATCTTTTGATTATTAGCAAAATTACATTTTGCTCTGGTGAAGGTGGATAACCTGTGACCCTGTGGTTAGTTAAGGCATTACAAGGGGAAAAGGTTGGGGTTAAAATAGAACCACACAGAGATCCCTTATTTTTTTTATTTTTTTTTTAAATTCTTTTCATTTTCATCTGATGTCCTATGTGCAGGTTAGTGCGGAAGACAAATCCGTGCTGACCATACCTGGGAAGACATCTGGACAGAAGCGCAAGCGCACCAGCACCTTTGAGCTGGAAGAGCCCACGTTGGGTGCCCCGGCCACACCAGAGGTAGGACAGGCCGCCAACAAGTCCCAAGTCAGCCCCGGCATCCAGGGCATGCTGGACTCCATGTCCGGAGAGCTCAGCAGTGCTGAGCGACGGAAGCGGCTAATGAGAGCCATTGAAAAAAAGGTGGAGGGGAAAGGTTGGTTGCCTTCTCACATTGCATTCAGTGAGTCATTCTGATCGCCTGTTTATTCATTTCTGTTTTCATGTTCAGTTCATTTTGTTAATTTAGCAGGAAATACTGTCTTTTTTTTTTTTTTACCAAGGCACTTAGGGTGCCTCTCCTCCACATTTTCACTTTCACTGTTCCATGGTCTGCACAGCCAGAACTGCACAATCTTGTCCATGCTTCTTGAATCTTGTCCTCATCTGATGGACTTGATTATCCAGTTTGGTTTCTCAACCATGCTAAAAGTAGAAGTAGAAGAGCAGAGGACACGTAGCACAGTGCAAAACAGGAATGAAATGTAATGCATGCTGTGTAAAAATAAAATGCAACTTTTGCAAGCAGATAATAATTAAAGTATGAATTTATAAAGTGCAAAATCTTGTCCTTAGAAACTATTCTAAGTGCACGCATGTACCAACACAGGCACCCGTACACATGAGTACACTGACTATACAAAACTTAATTTGTGCACAACTTAAAGTAGTGGACAACAGACTTGAGCTAGAGGAAGACAACAGGCAGATGAATACCAGCCACTGGTCCCCTTTGTGTTGAAGCCCTTAGCACTTGTTATAAAACTTACCTGTTTACCTTTTCTCACCTTGGCTTCAGTTGCAAGGGATTTAGTGACTACAGACCATGACAAGAGAGGTAACACAGAGTTTATGATCTGGTAGACATATAATAATGTATGCACCAAAAGACCAAACCATGTGATGTCTTCACAGCACCCCCCCCCCCCCCCCCCCCCCACCTCCCCCCACCCACTCACTTTGCTTTTTCCAAGCATGAAAACAGTCCAAGGGTGATTAACAGTAACGGTTTCCACAGCAAGGAGAACCGGTGTGCATCCCATTACCCCCACCCATTACCCCTCTCTCTACTGTCCCCAAAGGCAAAGCATTTTGCAACTGTTCTGGTGATGATGGTGGCTGCAGTGATGCTGTTGTTTCAGTGAAGAGCTCTCCACGCACGGGTGCAGCCACCCAGATCCCCAGGTTTGCTGTTTTCCTGGCCAAGAGGAAAGAGGAGCAGAAAAAGCCCATCACACCAGGTCGGTCTTGGAGTCAACATCTTTGTTTCAACCCCTTTTTGGGGTTGACCCACTCTTCAACAGTAGTCTGTGTAAATGCAATTTGTGGTGGATTCCTGCTAATACAGTATGTAGGAACAGGGTTTGTGACTATACAAGATGCAGTTACAAGTCTGTTGTTTAATATTGTGCATCTGGTGAAAGATCGTCCTTGTGAGAGAGAGAGAGAGAGAGAGAGAAACCTGAATTTTGTGTGCACTCTCCTGTTCATATCACCAGGTGAGGAAACCTCTTGTCGAGAAACTCCCTCTGTTTTAAGGCGGCTTTTCTTTTCTGCTGTAAAAGTGTATATATATATATATATATATTCAATCTGGTCTTTCACCAGGTTTCACTGTACTAACATGGTCAGCTAAATCAGTTATCACACATAAAGTCATAACATTTCTTCTGTGCAAATTCTTGTGGTCTTTGTGAAATGAGTGTCAAAGCTCTGTCTTAGTTGTTGTGGGTTGTTGTTTTTTTGTATATTTTTTCTTCCATTGAGGTAAAGTGTAAAATAAGAAAAAAACAAGCAGTGGTTGCTGAGGCCTTCTGTTAAAGCATTAAAGAACTTAAAGAGAGTAAGATTGGAAAAAGAAGAACAACCTAAAGAGAAGAAACCCCTGCTCCTGAACCTTTTTGGTGCATCAGTCCCTCCTGGAGCCAGATCTCTTCTTTTTCATAAGAGAAAGGAAGTAAATGAATGAATTCCAAGTTCAGTGTGTGTTGTAGTGGTGGTCTGTTAGAATCTGCCTTAAGAGCCACCTCGCATCCCTCCTTCACCCTCACTGTCACCTATCTTCTTGGCAAAAGGGAACAAGGACTGGGAGAAAGTGCACAAAAAAGAATTCTCCAAGTTTGACTCCATTGACGTATACCTGGCAAAGAAGCGCAAGCGTGCAGAAGAGATGATGGCGTCTGAGAAGAAGGCGCGCACCGTGCTCCACGAGGTTCAGGAGGCCGTCTCCAAACTGAAGAGCAAGCGAACACCTAGTCTGGTGAGTCACCAACTGCACTGGTATGGTCACTGTCTGTTTTTTTGTTTGTTTTCGAGAAATGAAAAGGGGGATACATGGTAACAAAATACCAACTTTACATGAGACACCCTTCCTGAGTTTGATGATGAATTTGTGTCTATTAATATTGTGTGTTTTGATGCCAGTTGTTTTTAACTTGAGTATGAAATGTATGTGGCCCAGGGCTCATTTGAGAAAGGGCATCTAGGACCCCACGATTATTATTTCACATCTGTTGATATGTTTTTTCTCCACCAGGGCAAGAGAAAGGCTGCACAGCCCTTCAAGCCTTCAGTCATGTCCACCAAGGACATGAACCTCAACTTTGTTGCGGCAGCCTCCTCTACCAAGGACCAGAAGTCCACCTCCACATCCAAAGTGTTCAAGCCTACAGTGACCTCCACCAAGGACATAAACCTTAACTTCAGCTCATACAAGACCCCAGTCAATCAAAAGGCAGCAACAAAACAGCAAGCACCTGTCTCAAGCAAGACCAACATCACCGCCTTGGCCAGGAAAAGCACCGGCGCGAGTCAGATGTCTGCCAGAAAGTCTCTTGGGGTGGGGGCTGCTGCTGCTGCCAGGAAATCTGTGTCCAGTAAGGGGCAGGCATTTGGTTTTGATCTCACATTTATGAACACAGTAATAAAAATGTATACTGCACACAACCAAACACACACACACTCTCTTTCCCCTTCCCCTTCCCCTTCTCTCTCTCTCTCTCTCTCTCTCTCTCTCTCTCTCTCTCTCTCTCTCTCTCTCTCTCTCTCTCCTCTCTCTCTCTCACTGACATGCATAGATACACACACAACACTCAGTAGCTCTAGCTTGAGCTGTTGCAGAGGAAGAAAACAAACACGTGGAAAGTCTGTCATTCATTACTATGACTATGTCTACTGCTGTACTGTTGTAGTAGCACTACACTGGTGTTCTTTTGCCTGCCTAGCCACTCCCTTCCACTTCACGGGCACCCTGAACCTGTCGGAGGCCAGGTCCACCAGCAAGCCGGTGTTTGACCTCAAGGCCAGCCTGGCACGCCCCATCACCTGGAAGCTACACACCGGCAAGCTCAAGCCCGTGGACACACTGTACATGGCCCATGGAAAAGGTGCCGAGCACTCAGCCAGCAAGCCCGCTGCCCCTAGTCGCATGGACATCTTCAAATCGGCCGTGAACAGAACCAGAGTGACTTATTCCAGGTACAGAGTTGATTGCGTATATGTCCCTCTGCTGACGCCTTTAGTGTGCATACTGTTTATAAATACGTGTCGAAAGCACGGGGTATGAGTTTCAATGGCACTGAAATGTTGGGGGAAGGAGAAAAAATGCGAAGAAAGCCATCTGTGGCTTTTGCAGATCTGACACTGTAAGTGTGTAACAGGGAACGAGGCTTCTCGTGAGTTCACTTCAGTGCCCTGTCCTCTTCCCCCCATCAACTTGCATGTAGTTTTGAAAGATCTACACGTTGTTACCATAAGCTGTTAAGTTTACGTAATGATAATGGCCTGCCTTCCTTTTTTCTTTTTTTTGAGAAGGATGGGCTGGCTGTTGGTGAACCTTATTCCTCAGTAGTTCAGATTGTTTATAATTTAATTTAAAAAAACTACCCCCCCCCCCCCCCCCCCAAAAAAAGGGAAAAAAAGAAACACACACACACACAAAAACAAAACCTTCATGTATACTTTGACCATTGAGAGTGTTTTGAAATTGAATATTTGAGCTGAAAGAGTTTTCTCTTTCCTCATATACAGCTGTTGTTGGTTGACTCACCATGTTATGGCTGGACATCCTGTGTTTTCTCTTTCCTCATACCCAGCTGTTAATTTATTAGTTGACTCATTGTGTTATGTTTGTGCATTCTGTGTTTTCTCTTTCCTCATACCCAGCTGTTATTAATTGACTCACCGTGTTATGCGTGTGCATCCTGTGTTCCACAGACAGGACAAGCGAGCGGCAGTGGCAGCAAAGAGGGCAGAGAAGAAGAGCAGCGTCCAGATGCGGAGACGGGGCATCGTTGTACCATGAGCATCTCGTGTTGTTCATTTTTTTACTGTGGTTTTATCGTTGGCATGCACTGCATGTCTTGGTCATTTTACGCACAAACTTGTTGATGAAGGACGATTACATTAGAGTTAGAGTAAGCTCACGTTGGCAAGCAAGAGCTCAAGACAGGAGACAGCCTTTACTTGTGACGGTGGCATTATTCTGATTAAGATGAAAATTGGATGGTGGAAGTGTGAATTACAAAACATTTGAGTCAAAGTATGCCTTTTTTGTTTTTTGCTGTAATGTGGCAGCTGAGTTTAGACAGGTTAACCCCTGACTGAAAGACAACAGTCCAGCTGGGAGTTATAGCATCATTATTCCATAATGCATGTGTATAACTGTGAAAAACTTGTAATCTTGCTGTTACCGGTTTTTACATTCATTAATTTTTTAAGCATGTTTTGAAAAGGATGTTTAACAACAAACAGATTTTATAAACAATTTGGGTGACAGCTGGCAGGCAGTGAAGGGAGTTAATGGTGTTTGATTCACATCCATGATGGATTTTACTTCCCTTGTGTCTGCTTGCATGATGACGAGTGATGTGTGTCGCAGATGGCTAAGGGCTCCCTTTTTATGTCTCCTTGTTAATATATTGATATAGTTCATGTCAGTCAAGCCCTTTTAGTTCTTTTGTCGATTCCGCGCCGAGCCCTTTTAGCGCCTTTGTTGATCCCGCACCTGCCATGTCAGCCTGATTGTGTTTTAGACTACCGGTGGCCAGTCAGCATGCACTGAGTTGCCCAAGTTTTTAACAGTTCACAATGTGTCTTTGCATCTTGCTTTCATGTTCTGTAAATAGCTACTGTTGTTAGAAACTTGACCTGAGGAATACAGTGGAGCCCATTCAGACATTGCAAACTTCTCTGTGGTGAAATTTGTGCTTGAAAGGAAGTCATTCAAAAAAGGGGGTGTATCTCGTACGTTTGTCATGTATGGCTTCTTAGACTTGAAACTGCCCTGTAGAGACCTTACGTAAAGGTCAGTTTGATGCAATTAGCTGTAAAAAAAAGAAAAGAAAGGTGAAGCATTTTGAATACATTTTATTGCACACTTGAATATGTTGTTTCTTTGTTTTACCAATCTACTTTTGGACATTAGCTAAAGTAAGTAAACATGGTGCTTAACGTCCACAGAAACTGTAAGGCTTATTAGGGATGGGGCCATTAGCTTACAGTACTGTACCTTTACAACATGACCTAGTGTTTTGTGTAAATGCTTGAGACAGAGACGTGAGTGTGGTCTTTTTACAATAGCACAGTGGGAGGATATCCCTTGATGAGCTAATTGGCTGTCGGGTTGTTATGCAAGAAATTGCACAGTTGCTGTCAGCACCTGGGCAGTGACACATTTCACTGGAAATAGTTCCATGGTTTCGACAATCTTTGAAGGTCTTTGAAAGGTTGGGAAAACATGATTTGCCAATTTCTGGCCTTGAAAGTGTGAAAAATGGAAAAATCAACCACGGTCATGGACAGTTTTAGAATTTTGACTTTTCATGTGGAAATAGCAAGCCAGTGACTATATTGTTTCTTACTTTTGCTGCTTATTATTAAGTGTAAATAATCATGAAATATTTTCACATCTGAACTGTGAAGGGAGCACATGTGGTCAATTAAAGTTGAATAGATGACTAAGCTATCAAATTTTGACTAGTTTTTAATTTTGAAGAAATTGCTCTTTGTAAAAAGTTGGTGAAAAAGTTTGTTGGAACCAGGTGTTGTTTTATGTTATATCTACTTTCTGATTTCATAATCACACAAACTTTCTTTTTGCATTTAAAAAATAAATAAATTATTTTTTAGAACTGACCTTTATTGTTCCAGGTGCTTTGTCTCCAAAAAAACAACTGATATTTACTTAGAATATATTTGTTGTACATTCAGTAAGCTCCTTGCAGCCGTAATTGTACCCTTTGCTTCCTTTTTTAGTCTTTGTGGTAAACGTTATATTAAACTATTAAAGCTTCTGCTATCACAACTGTCAACAAGTTATGGGGCTTTTGTGCACCCCCCTGGCCCTTCACACACACACACACATGAAATATAATAAATCATGAGTATAATCACGATGTGCAGGCCTGATGATCTGGCTTTGTGAAAAAATAGAAGAAAAATGGCCACTATCAAAGTAACATCATGTAACCTTCACCTGTTTTTAAGGTCAAAGGGACACATTAAGTCCAGATGAAAGTTTTATTTGTGGGCAAGTTCTGATATTATTAAGTCCACACTGTGTACAGATGTAGTTAAACATAAGATAATAGGAGTTTTCTTTCTTTTTAAATCATGTTTTCTAGTTCTGAATCCAGATTAAGCAATTTGCTCCTCTTGTTTTAAAAGAAGGGTAGGCACTACTGTATATATATCTGCTTTGACATATATATCTCCTGTGCTATATATCTCCTATAGCACAGATCTCTGTGTGTGCCATATGGTTTTACACACACACAATCACACACATGCTATAAATGTATTGGACAAAGCACAGGCATGGGTTGTTTTGTTTGCTTTTCCGCTTGAAGGGGAGGGAGGAGGGTCTCTTTGTTGCTGGACGTTGGTTTTGTTTTGTTGCCCATCAACTGTCAACAAGGTTCAGCTCTGTAGCTCATGCAGAGATTCACTTGCTCATCAGCTGTAAATAAGATCCACCTGTGTCAACTCCAGTCCAGTGCACTGGTTTATGGAGCAGCCTATTCACTGGCTTGTTGACCGAGTGAGGTTCATTGCAGCTCCATAGCTGGGTGAATGAACTCCCTGGCCACAGACCTTCCTAACCAAAGAATCCTCCATTTTTGAATGCCACTCTTTGGAATCTATCCCCTCATAATTATGTGTACTGCATATTTCCTACGTGTGAATGGTGCGTGCTAGCACACAGGTTTTGTTTTGCAATAAGATTTGCGCTCTATAAGAACAATCCATTATTTTTATTGCTGCAAGGAAGTTTCTCACCAACAGATCGCCCTCTTTTAACGGAATTTTTAGCGAAAAAACACATTTTAATGTAGTCTCATGAGATGAGCCAGAGCACCATTTCATTTGTTGGTGGTCCTAGTTCTTTTAAGTCAATCCTGTTCCCCTCCAAACTCCATGAAGACACCCTGTACACATGGTGATGCAGACTTTGTGCAAACTGAATATTCATTGCTGCTTTGTGCTAGCCTTTTCCTTACTGGTGTACATTAGTAGTGCATTTGAGGATGCACCTCTGGTGGAGTTTATATACCTTGTATTTACACGCATGCCGGGCGAGTTACTGTAGGCAACTGGTCTTTGTTGTTGTGCTTGTGTGACGTCTTTCGAGCGCTAATTATTCACTTGTGTGTTAATTGTGCATCAGTAGTGTAATTGTAAGCATGTCTATTACACTGCATTAAACTCGTGTCGTTTTCAGAAGAAGCACAGCTCACCTGTATGTGGCCAAGGAATCAGTAGAAATCAATGCTTATTGATCTCAGAAGTGAGATTTCACTTTGATGCCTTTTGACAACAACAAAATTATTTGTACATGTGTATCCATGCTATTATGTTTCATGCCTGTCTTGCGGGCACTGGTGCTGCATCATAGTCCTTTCCAAAGAAGAGAAGCTTTGAAAATCTGCAACTAGACATCTACTGTGCTTTTGAGACATGAAAGGGATCAATTGTTGTTAAAGATGTGATCATAATTTTACTCATGCGCATCGCCGAAAACAAAAGGTGTCACTGGAAATGCCTCTGAAACTATTTGAAGTTAAACGTCACTGGAACACCGTCAAACTGTTCAAAGTTAAATTTGTTTTACTCTACTAGCAGAGCTATATATATATATTAATCACAGTATCAGACATGCACACACACAAGCACTTGCTGACATACACATACAATTATATTTGTGACCCGACCATCTGAAATGAGTCACTTTGTCATTTTGAGATTATTTTTTATCACAGTAGAGAGCACACAGTTCTGTTTAAAATGATGCAAAACCGATTCACTCATTATTATAACATAGCTGTCAACCCGTTTTGGGAGTAAACCTTAGTCCAGAGTTTGTGAACCAGTATTTTCCTTATGCAGGCCGGGTCCTTTGTGTTTTCGCTGGTAGCAATGGTATTTTGAATTCCAACCGGCACATGTGGCAGTGGACGGAAGAAACAATGTTGTGCTACATACACAAATCTCACTTCCAACAGAATGTCTCAGCCTATTGCACTAGGCTAGTCAGTGTGCATTTGGCAATGGTGTGTGTTAGCTGTTCATTCAACAGTTTTTCAGTCTTTTTGCTCAGTTTAAAACTACAACAAAATCTCATGAAAATTATGTTTTCCTGTAGCCATTTTCCAGCATGCCCATATCCCCTCCCAAATAATGGAGAAAAAAACTGTATTTTATGCTGGTAAACTGTATGGGTTGACAGGTATGTTATAACAATTTGAAGTCATAACCACCACAGCATCTCATTTTGAGAAATCAGCAACATTTTCATCATCAACAAGCAGATGCAAATTTAAAACACATTTTAATGACTTCTTTTAAAAAAATTACATGTCTGATGCAAAAAAGACTGGGAAATCAGATTTTGCTGAAAACCCAAAATCTAAAGAAATGGCAGCTCCCTTAAAAAAATAAGCCACAGTGAGAAAGTGGCCTATCCATCCAAGTCATTTCAAAAGGCAGGGTCACATTTATGTTTATTTTAATTTTGGTCTCTTTTTATGACCAACATTGTCCACCAGAAACATTCCCTGACATTGCGCTGTAGAAAATTAAAGGGGACCTCAAGCAAAGAAGCATGTTTTGTTCACAGCAGATTTACAGTTCATTTGTGGTCTACTTTGTTAAAATTTAACATCTGAAAGCTGCAAAAACGTAGCCATAAGCACTGCCATGTTGACCAAGCCTATGACATCACCAATGCAGAGATGATATAATTATGTGGCAGTCGTGTACAAGCCAGCTGTTTTTGCTCTGCACTGGTTATGAAGGAAGAAACATGGCTCAGTTTTCAGGTCATCCAGCATCTTTGTTTGGGATCCACTTTAATAAAGCGTTTTGGTACAGGTTAGTTTACACATTTGACCAGAATGATCCTCTGTGTAACTATCAAACTGTTCCAGTAATATCAGCTTGAACCACACTACCTTCCCAGACAGACCTGGTTGGACACAACTACCAAGAAATGATTTGTCGGGTCACATTTCTGCCTATGACCTACAGAACACTGGGCATGTAAAGAGTAATGCAGGAAGCTGGCAATGAAACAGTTATGGAACTGGCCTTAAAGCAAATTGTCCAACAGGTAGAAGAGATAATTAATGTATTATAGGTAAAGTACATGCACTTAAAATCAAGCAGTTTGTTTGAAAATGCTCGCTTGGTAATACAGCAATGTTCTCATCTGACTTTTGAGAGTCGCTGTTGAAGCATTCATCAGCTGAACACTCCATGGGTCACCCAGCATCTGCAATTGTACACTGACAGATGCATTCCATAGGGTGAGGATTGCCTGAACATTTCTTTTTTGGGTTTTTTGTTTTGTTTTGCTTTTTAAAAATTCATGACCACATCACAAGGGCAGCCACCCACATTCTGTGGAGGATTCTCTCTCCATTTCTGGAGGGTGGATGCTGTTATCATTATACAAGGAGCTTTTTATCATGGCTGAAGATAGTCCCCACATAACTATGCAGCACATAACATATTAATGTTTCTTGCTGGCGCCATTGTGTTGCGACACAGCTCAAGCCAAGGCTGTTCAAGTAGCACTGGTGGCACACAACGTGGAAGTTGCATGCAACATCACCTGCAGAACAAGATCAAAGTTCCGCAGGCAACTGTTTGGTCAGCTTTGACATTTGACGGTGTTTTCTACAACTGAATCCTGCTAACCGTCACTGACACACAATGATTCTAAACTGAAAATAAAATTGACCTTTCAAAAACAAAATCATCAGTTCTGAGTCTTTTATTTTTATTTTTATCTTTTAGCTGTTGGGGAATGGTCAGTTCAGTTCAGTTCAAGATGGTGCTCAGAAAAGCCCATATGTGCTCCACCCCATCTCTCAGAAGTTTCCCCGACATCGCCTTTGAAATGGTTGCAGTGTTCATCTGATTGATGATGGCCTTTTCTTGTCCTTTCAAGAAAGATCACCTAGTGTTTCCACTTTCCATGCCTCTCTCCTCCAATGGCCTGCCTTCGGATTAGACAGTCACATGTTTTGAGAGGGCTAGTTCCTTAAATCCACAGTCAACAGGGAGGACTGGCAGAACCTTGCTGAACATAGAGGCTGACAGACCCGGGAGTTTGGGCCACCAGGTACCATGGCACAATCAAAAATATAAGTTGATTCATTATCCACTCATTCAGTCCACACACTCTGCAAAGTACACACATGTACACTGTCAACCATAATGTTCCCATGCTTGATTTATTCCATGACATAAAAGCAAAAACAAACAGAAAAGCAGGCAATGAATTGTCTGAGGCATATAATAATACAGCACATTTGCAGTTAAAAAGGTCATAAACTACAGTTAATGCATGCAATATACAAAATCATAAACCTCATTGAGAATCAGCTGGTCTGTAAAGGCATGTTGTCTGTTTCAACAACTTTCCATTGTTCTTAATATATCGGAACTGCTACAAAGGCAACTGGAAAACAGGTGGGATGGCATAAATATCTTTTTTTCCCCAAAAGCGCCTGGACACCATCCTGAACTTGGTTACTGGTCCAAGCCAGAAATAGACTACAAAGTGTCAACTATCTGTCAGAGCCTGCCTGTCCCACTGACCTCACTGTGTACACCCCTTTCAGGCAGCTTCATTCTTCTGCAGATACATGGATACTTTGTATCTCCCGTGGTAAAACTAAAACCTTTGGCAAATGCTCCTCTTACTGTGTTCCAAAGTGACGGAATTATCTCCCTTCTGACGTCCATCACATTCATTCCTCCCATGCCTTCAAAACTGCATTTCTTCCCCCCCCCCCCCCCATCATCCTGGTTATATTCCTTCTGTGCACCACTGGGTGTGGTGTGCAATGAATACACGTTTATTATTTTTGAGGTTTTATGTATACATTTTTGTTAGTATTGCAGCTTATTAGCTTATTCCAGTGGTAGTACTGCACCTTGTACTCATCTTAAAACAAGGCACTTTAATGGATAGAATGGGAATGTAGTAACATTGCAAGTGCTTTTCAGTACGGTGTTTATTCCAGGGTTAGGGTTACATGATGTGACTGGGACAGAGTGTGTACCATGTCCACTGTGTCCCACTCAGAGATAGGATCAGGGCTACTAGTACGACACAAGACTGGGACAGAATGTGTACCATGTCCACTGTGTCCCACTCTTAGCCAGGCTTGGGGTTAGGCTTACATAATGAGACTGGGACAGTGTGGACAATGCATGCCTGTCGTGTCCCAGTCCCAAGGTTGCACCTACACAACGAGTCTAATAGTAATATGCAATGGGACTGAAACACAATGTCAATGAGACTGATATGCCATGGGTCTGTTACACCAGACTGGTACACAATAGGACTGGTGTGCAATGGGACCGCCCCACTGGTAACCCCGCAATCAGGGGCGCACAGTATCATGGACTTTGTGCTCATTAATTCAGTTAGTTGTTTTCAAGTGACATGACATGGGAAAAGGGTGGGGGGAGGGGGGAGAAGCACTTTGGACCTGGAAGAAGAAAAAAAATCAACAAAGTTCAAACCAGCTGAACTTAATTAATAATGATTATTTTCGTAGTTTATGTATATTGCCATACCAGCGTGGAATCTTTCACCGTGGAAAATTAAGGAAATCTGTGGTGACTGCTCAGGTCTAAACACTGTATCCTTTATTACGCATTTGAAATTCCTGTATTTCAGACTGGCGCTATAAAACAAATACAAAAAGAAGACAAAAAGCATGTGATCTTTATTAAGCTAAGTATTATATATATGCAGGCATGATATAAGAAGACTGCACACGGTAAATAATATTTATATCTTAACCCTTTTCCTGCCAAAGAGCCTTACTGTAGATTCTGATTCCTTCTGGGAATTGTTTCAAAAAGCAGTTTAGTGAGCCTGAAATTATTGTTTGGAGATGTTTGCTTTGCATGAGACTATATAGAATAAATAAAACCTGAATTTAAGCAGGATATCATGCAACATCAAATAATCCAATGGGAAACGCTCTTCCTGGGGTGTCATATGAATGATGTCCCAAGGACAGTGAAAGGGTTAAACTGTATGCACCCTACCAATGGAATTCTGGCATACACATACCCCATCATAATCACACCTGATTGTAAACCAAGGTCTACCTCCATTTGATTCTGGATACAGGTGTGTTTTTTATTGTCATTCTACCTGCACACTTTGTTCCTTGAAAAGGACTTTATTTTCATCAAACAATGTGCCTGTTTTGTACCATCACATTAAAAAAAAGAGCCCCCCCCTTTTTTTTTTTTTCTTAACCTTTCATGCATTCTCATATTTTTGGTATTTAACGCAACCCATTTCTAACTTTTTCTGCACATAATGATCTTATGACAAGTTCAGTTAAAAAGGACACAGCCTGGTGTTAGGCAGTGTTAAATCTGAACTTGTTTCCAGCAGCACTTTTGCCCACCAGTCCAGAAAATATAAATTATGCTCTGAAAATCAAACAATATAATGTCACAACCCTTCAAAATATTGCGCACATTTAGCTTTTCACTCCAGATCTAGGATGCCCCCCACTGTTCTCCAAAAAGCTTGCAAGCTGAAGTGTGGTAAGCGCAGTTCACAATCATGATCTAAAAATGTTTACACAAGCACACACACAAAAATGTATGATTTAACTTGTACAATATGTAGATAAAAAGCCTGAATTAGCAATAAAAAAGATTCATTCAAAATACACCATCTCTGTATATCATTCAATCTGTTGTATACGTAACTGCATTGCATGCACAAAAATTGAAAAATTCAGATGTCTCTTTCATGCAATGTATGTAAATGTGGTATTCATATATATATACCTTCAACAAAATGTATGATTTAACTTGTACAATATGTAGATAAAAAGCCTGAATTAGCAATAAAAAAGATTCATTCAAAATACACCATCTCTGTATATCATTCAATCTGTTGTACACGTAACTGCATTGCATGCACAAAACTTGAAAAAAGCAATATAATTTTGAAGTCTACTGTAGTTTACAGTAGACTTCAAAATTATATTGCTCAGAAAAACCACCACATTATGAACAGGAATGCACAAAGGAAAAGCAAAAATATAGCAGCAGGCCTGGCAGAATACATAATATGCAAGAAAGAAGAAAGGCAAACAAATCGATGCTACCAATTTGAGCAAAATGATTATACATGAAAATTTGGACTGCTTCAGTTCAGAGAAGTAAGTTCGTTAACAACCAATTCACACAGCATTTACTGATGACTTAGTTGGATACAAAATCGTTGGAAAACATGCAATCAAAAGAAAGGGCAAACTATATTGTTATACACAAAGTAGTTCTACTGACCATAGAAAATGAAGTAATTGCCATAAAGTGGTGCAGTTTGCACAAAATGAACACAGCCAAAACAATAAATTTTGAAGAAAAAAATATGAGTAAATGCTCAGTTGACTCCCATTCAATATGGACTCTATAGATAATTCCACCCCCCACATCCCCCTTTAAAAAAAAAAAAACTCCTGTGAGTGACAATATATCTATATATCAAAAATATATAACGGCCTCTCCTACGAGTGACGACATATATATATATAACGACCTCAAGAAAGGTACAATCTATATTATATATATAACAACCTCAAGAAAGGTACAATCACCAGTCTTATTTGATCATTATGTACAGATTCAAATGTCTCATTTTAGCAGTATCCACTTGCTAATAAATGATAACCCTTCTCAGTTTCATCTTTTTGATGTTGCTGTGACATCAAGTTGAGGAAAAAAGTAAAAGGTGGAAAAAAATCACTTTTTCATTGTTTGACTTCTTTCCTCCTTTTTCGTTGTTGTTATCACTACCAGGCAAATATATATACTCATCAATGAACAAATTAAAAAAAATCATGCGAGTTATAAGTATATAACTGTTTAGTGTTAGCAAAATAAAAAGGGAGGGAGAGGCAGATAAGTAAGGTCCACTTGCATTTTATAAATTCACAGCCAAAGACATGGCTGTAGGCAATATATATATTATATATATTCATCACTCTCACCACAGCACCAGTTCTTTGGATGCACAGCATACGCATTTTAACACATAGATTTCCCAGACACCAGGTTCTGCGAGCAGGTTAGTGGCAGCTTCACTCCCCTGTCCAGCAGGTTTATCAGTTCGTTACACCCACTGCAGCAGGCAGAGAAAGGGCTGAGCAAAACGTAGAAAAGTGCGCAGAAAAATCCAATGGGCCAGCCAAAGACGAGCAAGATTATAAACCAGATAATGCTCCACAGCCAGCTGCAGTTAGCCATGCTGATGCCGGTGACAGTGCTGGAGGTAGGCTAGTGATGATACTGTGAGCTAATGAAGCTGACTTGTGGTGGGGAGTGCCAGTGCTTGCACAGTTGAAATATTCGCTACTCTTATGGCTCAGCCACTGAAACAAAAAATGGATCAGATGATGCTTCTCAAACACAAAATACATAGATCTGTTCTCTCTCTCTCTCTCTCTCTCTCTCTCTCTCTCTCTCCACACACACACACACACACACACACACACACACACACACACAGATCAATACACACACAACTGACAATTCTGCACAGAAATATTTCAACTGCTGCTACATCAGTTTAGTTCAGCTATTTATATATTATTAGTAACACTAACAGCAAATGTTTTTCTGTCAATGGACCACCATACTTCAAGAACTGCAATAGTATAAATTAACAGTTCTAAAGCAAATTCTAATTGTTATCCAACTAAAATAAAAATCAGTGGCACTTAAATACTTAACGTTTACTGTTCTTTACACACAGATTGACAAAACACTAGTATTATATATCCACACTCATATTCCTGGCACTGGCTGTCAGTGAACCAGCCCCCCCCCCCAGCCACAGTTGTTTACACCATTACCATACAACATGCATAGCCAATCCAAGCTCTCCTTATTCTCCCGCACCAACAAAAAACAGTCTCTCATGCACCAGTTAAGGGATCCCTCTGCTGTGAAGGCCATGGTGTAACCCACTGCAGCTGTGACTAATGGTGGGGGGGCAATGAGGCAGATGGGGGTGGGGGGAGGCAGTGAGGCAGGTGGGGGGGGGGGGGGGTCAACATCTGGATTGTGCCATACATGAATTGCGTCTTAATTATTAATTTTATCATTCACACAGTTCAAGCTTCCACTTCTCTTGTCAACATATACTGAAAACACATAACTGATTGAAATGAAATATCACTACATCTGTTTTACAAAAACAACCTCAAACTGTCGAAATATTTTGTTTACAAGCTGTTTTAATAGTTCACCTTCAAACTGAACTGTAAGCATTTATCTAAAAATAAAAATAAAAATGTTCAAGTTATTCAGCTGATATAAATGTGTGTACGCACACAAACTGAGAGATAAAATGTCACACAAATTATGCATTGTGCCACTGCATGAATTCATAAGCACAGTTAGGAACAAGATAATTAGAACACGATCAGCCACCGTAACTGCTGCACAAAATGATACCACTGTGAACAATGAGTCACTGCCAGATATTGATGAGACTGACTGATAGTTTTATGTAGGCTAGGGCAGGCACATGAGTGATTGTGCCCAGCGGCATTGATAACGTTAGTCCTCAACAGTCTGGGCTGCCCAGTATATTAAAATTATAACCATGAGAATGTGATCGATGCAACCCCCCCCGGGCTGCCCAGTATATTAACTTAACCATGAGAATGTGATAATGTTAGTCCTCAACACAGTCTGGGCTGCCCAGTATATTAAAATTATAACCATGAGAATGTGATCAATGCCCCCCCCCCCCCAGGCTGCCCAGTATATTAAAAACTTAACCATGAGAATGTGATCAATGCAATCCCCCCTCCGCCACGCAGACACAGCAATCCCTCTCACTTGGCTGGCCTATGATACTGCGTGGAGTACATTTGCCTGGGTTTGGTAGTGCTCGTGATCAGACGGCGATATCATTCTACACAAGACACACCAAATCAAATAATCAGCTGAAGATCCATTTCTGGTAACATGCTATGGCGCAGCATTTTGTGCGCGAATTTATCGTCAGCCTGACAAAGCCGGTAGCCTATTGCTGCTGAGGCAAGTGGGTCACGAGGAAGTTCGGCACTCGGCTTGTAGCAGACGATGTGAATTGAGGCATTCTGCGTTTGGATATGCTTCGCTCCAGCTTCCCGCTAACTAGGCAACGGCAGCTGTACTTACGTGGTGTGTGTCAAGCAGACTGTGGCTGACAGATAAACGCCAGGGAAGTGGACAAAATGCAGATGCTGTGCCAGAAATAAGCCAGTAGAATGGAAGTTCCCGGTTGATACGCTTCGCACGTCAGGTGACAGCTTGTGGTGGACTTCCTTCCCTTGGATTCCAGCGCTTTGGGAGTTGTCTCCCTTACGATGCAACATCGAACGTAAGCAAAACGCGGGGTCTGGCCACAGACGTCGAATATTATTGAACGTCTCAGTTCTGCCACGGACTGATATTATTCAATGTCTGTGACTCTGGCCCACACAGATAAATTTATATGTTTCATGTACTTTTGTGAGTCTGTCCTTTTTCCCAGGCTGAGCTGAGCATGGGTTGTTTACATGTTATAGTTCAAAACTGAGCATGATCATGAAGTCATAAGGTCAGATACAGGTTACAGTCTAGCTTATAAAATACGTGTTCACATCATTATAGTATCAAAAGTTCCCCATCGCTTTGCATTAAGAACCACAGAGAGATGGAACTCATCTGCGAACCTGTATGTGAAATGGACCACTATATAGGCTACCGGCGGCGCGGCTAGTGAAGTAAACTGACACATGGTGCAACTGAAACGTCCACTCACTGAGAAAATGGCGACTCGATGACTGACTGGCTAATCAGTTTGACTGGCCGAACGGGGACTGAGAAGGAAGGGGTATGGTGGAGGTGGAGGGTGACGGAGATTATTTACCCGTCGTTACACTGTCAGTCACCACTGGCCGCGCAGCGGCGCCACTGAGAATCAGTGACTCAGTCCTGCATTAACTTGAGATGGGCAGCGATGAGAGCCGCCATTTCAACTATGTCACGTTCTGATTAATTGTGAGGGACAAAGTCGCGAGTGACTGACAATGTCACAGTCCACACTGAAACCGCAACCTCAGTTTTTGAAGAGAAAGGAGAGCGGCCGAAGCGGAACCGGCTGAGGCCCTTCTCAGCCTGTGCTTCTGACCAGCCGGCCGCTAACGCCTTACTGATCCGTCCAGTATAGGCCAAACCGGCGGCAATTGCCAGTCAGTCCGGCAATGGTGCTTTACGTCCACATGCCGGGAAACCAATGATGAGGCCTATTATGACTCGACTTAGAGACGCGGAGCCCAGGACGGCCACCTCGGCGACTTTTAACTGACTTTTAACTGCTCTTGAGCTCTGCGAACCGCAATTTTTTGTTGCCGGTTCAGTCTGTTGTTGCTTAACGTCCACTGACAGAGGCGAGAAGGCCTAGGGACGGGGACGAGTGGGAAAGGGGGACAGAAGAGTGAAACCTCGAAACAGGCGCCACTGAACCCGGAAGACCAAGGCTCCCGTGGACCGCCGCCAGATCCGGAACAACAGGATGTTAAGGCGGCAGTGTCCTCAGTCCCGGCATTGCGCAGCGACCACAGCACCACACAATTGCTGTCCCAACTGATATGCAGAACAGAGTTACAATGACTGTGTCCGCCACAGCTCCGCCGTTGGGAAACAACTGAAGCAGAAGAACTCTCTCTCTCTCTCTCTCTCTCTCTCTCTCTCTCTCTCTCTCTCTCTCTCTCTCTCTCTCTCTCTCTCTCTCTCTCTCTCTAGCCCAGCACCACCTCCCTGCTCTTGATCTCTTCTGGGCTAGCTTCTCTTGAGAGTCCAGCTCGGCACCTCCCTCCTCTAGATCTCGCCTGGACTCATAACGCGAACCGCGGCAATGTAGATGATGATGATGATGATGATGATGATGATGATGATGATGAAGTGATGCTTTATGTCCTCAGATGTCAGTTGACATATTAGGGACAAGTTGTGACCAATGCCGAAGCACGGTGCAATAAATCTTTACGTCCACGGAAACCAGAAGGCTCGTTAGGACGGACAGTCCAGGACGTCCACCTCGACTCTCACACAGCTCCTGAACCATGACTGCGGCAAGCGCCGGTGTGAGATCTTATACTGAGGCCTACCGGCGCGCCCAGTAGCCTATGACTGACTCACTGAGTGGCACATGACACACAAGCTCTCTCAGGCTAGTTCATTGCAGTAGTTTAATGGTGTGTGTATGTGTGTGTGGTGTGTGTGTGGTGTGTGTGTGTGTGTGTGTGTGTGTGTGTGTGTGTGTGCGTGCGTGTGGTCGCCGGTGTGTGTGCGTGTGAGAGAGAGAGAGTGCGCAGGTGGGTGGGTGCGGGGTGGGTGGCCGGTGGATGGTTGTGGCGGAGAGAAAGACTCGGGGAGAGAGAGAGAGGGGGACATGCGCGCGCGCACACTGATTGACTGACACTCAGTCACACACTGACACCCCCACACGGCACACACACACACACACACACACACACACACACACACACACACACACACACACACACACACACACACACACACACACACACACACACACACACACGCACGCACGCACGCACACCACGCACGCACACACACACACGCTGTCTCACACTGATTTCCTCTCTCTCTCTCTCTCTCTCTCTCTCTCTCTCTCTCTCTCTCTCTCTCTCTCTCTCTCTCTCTCTCTCTCTCTCTCACACGCACACACACACTGACACACACCGAATCGGACCGACTACAATAATCGTTGTTGTTTACACTACTCCTTTTCTGGCATTGCAGGAAAGCAAATCAGTAAGAGGGCGTAGAGCTTACTATGATGTGTCAAACGACTGATGATAGTGGAGTCGTCAGGCGTTGTAGCGTTGGCCGGAACTGAGTCGATGCTGGTCGGAACGCAAGGAAGGTTAAGCCGGAAGTCAGTCGCGAGTTTGGGCTGCATAAGCACTAGTGCACATGATAATGCAGCGCAGCTACAAACTTTCAGTGACCATGGCCCGCAAACTGCACGCACTTTTACGACATCCTTCCGGCTCCAACCTCTGCCAGTGAGCCAGTTTGGCCTAGCTGTAACTAGTGTAAGGCGTTAGGCTGGTAAGCAGAGGGACCTCGGTTCGATTCCGCTTCGGCCGCTCTCCTTTCTCGGCCTTTTAAAGTTGTGGTCTGTGGACACTGTCTCAAGTTGTGACTGTGTCCCTCACAGTTAATGAAATATTAAAATGGCTTTCATCGCTGCTCATCTTAATGCAGGAGTCATTGCGATGGTGGCAGTGTAGCGATAGGTATGTAATCTCCCTCTCAGTTCCCCCACCTCCATACCCCCTTTCAGTCCCCCATTCTCCCCGTCCCTAATAAGCCTTATACCGGGTTTCTCAGTGTGGACGTTAAGCACCATGATTACTTACTAACCACTGCCATAACTGATTAAGCCATAGGTCTCGGACAAGCTTGACTCAGTCAGTGTCAGCCAACGCCTCAGTTTTAACGGGCAGTTTTCGGTTGGTGCTCAAATGGCAGTAAGTTTTCATGAGACAATTCCAGTTATATCAGGCGTTTCTTTTATAACCGCCCACGTTGCTTTCGCCAACACAAATAAAACTAAAATCGTCTGAATCGAGATGGAACTCTTTTCTCTTTTTTTTTTGCTTACCCAGGACGGAATCGCCCCATGTTTACGTGCGTGCTTGGACGTCGGTTGTGTAAGTAAGTAAACATGGTGCTTAGTAACGTCCGCTGAAACCATAAGACATAATATTAGGGACGGGGGTAAAACAATATGGACGCTGTGTTATTTCCACACTCTTATTACTACCCAAACCTTTCGGAGGGCGCTGACAGTGTCGGTGGCAAACTCCAAGCACTGGTTTACGACATCCTTCCTTCAGCCACTGCCGTATTTAGTTACGCCATAGGGTCCAGAAAACTGTCAGCTAACGCGGAGCAGTTTTTTGTTGGTGCTCAAACAGTAGTAAGTCTGTTACAAACAACTCTATATCAAACGTTTGTTTTATAACCGACTGACCATGTTGCTTACGCCAGATCAAATAAAACCAAAATCGTGTGAATCGAGACGGAACACTTTTTTTTTCTTTTCTTTTCTTTTTTTACCTCGGGGTGGATGCGCCTCATATTTAGGTGCGTGCTTGGGCGCTAGGTTGCTTCTACGGTCATGTTAGTACCCAAACTCCAACCACTGCCGTATTTAGTTACGCCATAGGTCCATGAAAACTGTCAGCTAACAAGCAGTTTTTTGTTGGTGCTCAAACAGTAGTAAGTTTGTTACAAACAACTCAGATTATATCAGACGTTTACTTTATAACTGACCATGTTGCTTACGCCAGCTCAAATCAAACCAAAATCGTTTGAATCGAGACGGACGCTTTTCTTTTTTTCTTTCTTTTTACCCGGGGTGGATGCGTCTCATGTTTACGTGCGTGCTAGGGCGCTTGGTTGCTTCCACAGTCTTATCAGTACCGAAACCTTTCGGAGGACGCTGACCGCGTCGGTGGACAGCTGCGCGGAGATAAAGAGTGCCCCTTCCGTCAATCAGTGGCGTAGGCTACGTAACCATTTCTGGCAGAGTTTGGAGGAAGGTGCCGGAAAACGGTGCTAGGAGTGTGAACGGTTCTTCCTGCTACCGTCGCTTCCATTCTCAGTGTATGCGGTCACGTCTAGGACAGGCGCCACCTTTCTTGTGTTTGTTGATGTTGTTCAGCGTTGCTGCTGTTGTTATCGTTTTGCCGTGTGTCTGATACAAAAATCTGAAACAAGGCTTCATTATTGATATATTCTGCGTCAGTGTTTGGAAGAGTCTTCCAGGTTTAGTGGCGGATCGTGTCAGTGTAAGCGTTTGGCAGATTCTTCCAAAGCACTCTCAACACACCAGTACTGAAGCTTTATAAGTACATTTTCATTTTTCACCGTTTAACTGTAAGTTGTTTACTATTGTTTTGTCGCTTAGAACTTGAAGGGTGCTTACCCAGAAAATTCGCACGTTTTGTAACGTCACATTAAAGTAACGTTCCTTTTAACCGTGTATTTGCTTGGATCAGTCGTGTGTCAGTTCAATCGGCATGAGCCTGGGTAGGGGGCAGGGATGGGGGGTGGGGGACATGTATCAGTCGTTCGTTTGACACGTGTAACGCTGAGTTGTCTCAGTCGTTTGCGCGCGCGCGGGTGTGTGTCGGGAAGAGGGTGGTGGTGGGGGTGCGCGAACTGGTGTGTGTGTGGTGTGTGTGTGTGTGTGTGTGTGTGTGTGTGTGTGTGTGTGTGTGTGTGTGTGTGTGTGTGTGGCAGTGTGTATGTGTGTGTGTGGCAGTGTGTGTGTGTGTGTGTGTTGTCAATATGTGTGTATATCAGGGTGTGTACAAGGTGTGTGCATGTATATATTTGTACATGAGTGAGTGCACGTGCGCGTGCGTACGTAAGTATGTGTGCGCGCGCGCGCGCGCGCGTGCGTGCGTGCGTGCGTGCGTGGTGTGTATGTGTGTGTGTGTGTGTGTGTGTGTGTGTGTGTGTGTGGAGAGAGAGAGAGAGAGAGAGAGAGAGAGAGAGAGAGAGAGAGAGAGAGAGAGAGAGATAATTATGTATGTATGTGCGTGTACTCCGTGCGCGCGTGTGTGTGTATACCGCGTGCATGCGCGCGCGCGCATGTGTGTGTGTGCGCGTGCGCGCGTGCGTGTGTGTGTGTGTGCGCGCGTGCTCTTAATCTCTTCTGCTCGTTTTAGGCGACTTTAAAGTTAGAAATTTCGAAACATTTTTGTCCGACGGTCAGAAGAAAAGAAATAAAAGAAATAAAAACTGAAAATTGTTGAGGATTTCTTTTCAAATGCCCAGTTGATTTCGATTTCCTGAATGCGATCTATGAGTGACGGTATGCTGGATCCACCACACCTCTGACGTACAAACATATGTAGCCTACAACCAAGTGTCAGAGCCTGTCTGACCCAGCACCAGTGACCTCTTTGTGGTTTCCCGGGGCATTTTGTTGTTGTTGTTGTTGTAAATGACGGAGCACGTGCCCCACGTGACGTGTGTGGACATTCAGCGCTCTAGTGAAAACTAGAACTCGTTTTCTGATTCAATACAAATTTAGAGGAACATTTTAAAACAGAATTCTCAACTTGAATTGTCTGGACTGATTCTCTCCCCCTCCCCCGCCCCCCCCCTCTCCCCCCAACGTCCCATCTTCCCGCTCCCACTACACTCTGAAGAAAAAGCCTTTCGAAGCCTTTTCCTTTAAGATGACGTATATGCACTTGTTCCAGAAGCAGAAGAGATGGCTACGAATGTTGTGTCTGAACATAGAAAATCAAGTTATCAAACACATGTACCGCCACCCACCCGCTCATCCCGGCAAAAGCGTACATAATCCATAACAGCACAGAGAAGAACAAAGAACTGACACATTTACGATCATCATTTGCATTTTTATTTTGTTTTAGCTTTTACAATGTTTTGTTTGGAACAAAAAGCTAGGAAACCTGCATTTCGTCGACAGTAGCCGATGTGATTATACGTGCCGAGTTATATATACCCACATATGAGGAATTAAATATGCACAATATCGCAGCTAGAGGCTTTCACAGCTTTCTTCATTGCAGCTATGAGCGTCAGAGTCTGTAGTAACGGAACAATTTTCTGCTCAACGACCGAAGAATCCAGGGACGAGTTTACAATTTCTTTTCTTTTGCTCTCTTTCTTTTTCAATTTCGCCCTGATATAACCGCACTGGTTGACTGGGCGTAAAACACCAGTTTACTTTACTCCTTTTCAATTTCGCCCTGATATAACCGCACTGGTTGACTGGGCGTAAACCGGCACCAGTTTACTTGACTCTTTTTTAAATTTCGGTCGGGTACAGTGAAAACTGAGGTGAAAATCGGGCAGGTGCTCCTCAGCGTTTCCTTTAACTAGGTGTGGGGTTATGGTGTCTCACAGACCAAACAAACTCACGGCTGCAGTTCGGTGCAAAGGCCAAGATGTGAATATGTGAGTCAGTATCACGTGTGTCTTTCGCAGCTGAGAGCTGTCTTCGTGTAAGAATGAAAGGAGCAATCGGCAAACGCTTCTTATTCATCCTTTTGTTGTTGTTTAAAGCTCTTATAATCTGTTGTTATAAAGCAGCACTCTTCAAAATTAGCATCCAAAGTAACGACTAACGACAATCGAAAACCGTGCTCTGAAGACCGAAAAGAAAATTTAACATGACTTCCAAGGTAAATTTCAAGATTTACTGATGATATTTACTTCCGGCGGAAGTCACGTGGTGCATTTGGTAAATTTAATATGAGGTCAGAATTTTGCATGTGCAAATTACAGAAAAAGCATTATAATTATATGTATATCATTTATTCAGAAAAGTCGTTGTAATCTAGAATAGTGTTAAAACCATTCAAGATTACGACTTTTTCGAATAAATGATATGCATGTAATTTATTAATTATTTGGGGGCAGCAGGACGTTTTCCTCTAAATGCATTTCGGCCCCTGTTCCTGCACTGTAATTCTTTCGTAAATACATAGGTATGTTGCCGGAATGTTTTCCCAAATGAGGACAGGCTATGCTCTTTGAGTCATCTTCCTGTGTACGAAACTAAACAAAATTCAACAATTACGAAACTAAAATATTCAAACATTCACCCTATCATTCGCTCTTATGTATCTGTCATGACAACCGATCAAAGTGATTGCAGACGTGAACATGGAAATTATAATGAGTACTTTATTAACCATAGCCAAGTTGGACTCTCACACCAGTTTTACAGTAGAGAATTAGAAGAAGAAAAACGCCGTTCATACATGATCATCAACTCTTAAACTGTAACTGGATCCACACAAAACAATAAAAAAATAATCAGAGGTTTTACATGCCATTTTGCGAAGATGATTTCAATTTTAAAATTTCAAATGATGGACAAATATAGCGTTTAAGATTTTATTTTTTCAATAGTGAAAACCGATTCTGAGTATCTTGTTACGGGCAACATAACCACTGTCACAAAATTATGGTGATACGGTCTTATAAAAAACAAAAACAAAAAACAAACCACTTTCTAACTGACATGACGTATAACACGACAGTTTGGCTGCATGATTGGCGCAATCAGGTTTATAGGAATTAGTATACAACTGCCCAGCAATGGCTCTGCCACATCAACAAGCAAACCATCTTTTCCAGGAACGGAGGAGAAGGTAGGCGTGATGGAGACCTCTTAAGCTGTTTTAACTTGCCTTGCAAATTCTTTCCCTTATTCTTTTCAGCCGCTTCCCGAGAGAGGGAGAGAGAGAGAGAGAGACAGACACAGAGAGAGTCCAGCTAGTGTCTAATACATCCTCGTGTTTACAGATTATTTCACACAATCTGCATCATCCGTTTAGCGGCAGTTAATAACGCTCATGTTACGTAACTGAAGAACCAACTTTGCGAACGATTCACGATGAAGATGCGAGGCTTTAGTCCCAGTTCCCAGTCGACGAGGGGAGGAGGTGGGGGGGGAGGGGGGGGGTGGGGGGGGGGGGAGGACGGGGGAGGGGGATGGGGGGGGGGGGAGAATTAGACAAAAGAGTGTGGGTAGTGGGAGGGGCGTGGCGGCGGTGAGGAGTGGGGGGGGGGGGGGGGGGAGAAATCCGAGTTAATTGATCACAGTTCCGCGAACCATTTTGTCAGCGCCGCTTTGCTGCTCTGGAAGTACCTCCGATGCTCCCCTAGCTTCCAGCCAGACAGGTTGATAGCGGAGGAGGTGGGCATGCACAGGTAGACCCAGAACGGCACCGACGACAGTTCGTACTCGTACTTGTTGTACGGCTGGTCCCCTAGCACTCGCACCGCCTGCGCCGCTGCGTCGTCATCAGTTCCGGTCGTGGCGACCCTGGCGTTGTCGGCGTT
>JABMCL010003375.1:135000-142500 GCA_018857735.1 Alviniconcha marisindica
GCTAAATGTGGAACGTGACGCGGAAGGCGGTATGGTATGTAACACCTGGGTCGATTAATTATATTGATAGTATTAAACAACATTATGCAGTAAAAAATAAAAATAAATCCCGAGAAACAAAGAAAAGAACGTGGCAGCATTTCAATTCTGCATTCAGAGCACAACTTGCCCTGAAAGGTGCGACAGGCTGTAAGCCAAGATCTACACACTGGGACACAATGTCGTGACGGTCTTCTGTTTCTAGTGGTTTAATTGCGCTCTTCTTCATCGCAAAGGTCGCCGGGGTTTGACAAGGGAAGCGGCAGCAAGTCTTGTCCGAGACAAGGAACCTCTGTTGAAGGAGGCTTGGCAAATAAACACGAAGTGTCGGGTACAAGGTCTAGGTACATACCAGCACACCCAGCTGTTGTTACTGTTTTAATAAGCGTTTGCTTTTTTCCGCTATCGACTCGTGAACTAATCGTCCTTCTTTTTCTTTTCTTTTTCTTTATTTTTTTTATGTTGCCGTCTTTTGTTCTCCCCCCTTCCCCCACCTCCCTCCTTGTTGCTGTGTGTGTGCTTTTTTTTTTTTTTTAAAGTAAAAAAATGTAAATTATTTTTTAGGTGAGTGTGCGTGTTGGCTGGTTTTTCTTTTTCTTGAAACATTGTGGGATACGTTGTTACTTTCTTTACCTCACCTGTCTGTACTGTGTTCCTTCTACGTTGGCTATCTCAAGCGCCCCCCCCCCCATCCCCCCCAAAAACAACAACAACAACACAACAACAATAAACCATACAAACCAAAACCCAACAAAAACAACAAACAAACAAAACAACAACAAAATAGAAACGACAACCATAAAACAGTTGTGTTCGTTTCCGTGGCTGTTGTTAGTAACGATGTCATATACTGTATGACGTGTTTTCTTTAGACATGTCAGCAAACAGCAGAAGCAAAGACCCCCCCCCCCCCCCCCCCTGCTGTGACCTGCAGCAATTCCATCCTAGACGACCGCATCAACATTTCTGGAACCATTCTAGCGCGATCGGTCTGAGCAGCTGCACACAGGGAGCGCCGACACTCGATCATATCCAACCCTAGACAGCTCCAGAATAATATCACGTAAATAATAGCAAATTCTGAATAGAACAGTCAGTTCCAAAGTTAAAAGAACTTGTCCAAAAGACCACTTCTTAAATTAATCAAGAAATGTTCCCTGTGAACCTCGGTTCTGTACAACAGGGAAGAAGAAGAAGAAAGTAAGCAAGTAAGTAGCATGGTGTTTTACGCCCAGTCAACCATTACGGTTATATCAGGGCGAAGAAGAAGAAGAAGAAAGGAAGGAGGAGGAGAAGAAGAAGAAGAAGAAGAAGAAGAAGAAGAAGAAGAAGAAGAAGAAGAAGAAGAAGAAGAAGAAGAAGGAGGAGGAGGAGGAGGAGAAGAAGAAGAAGGAGGAGGAGGAGGAGGAAGAGAAAAAGGAGAACCAGAAGAATTTAAAAAAACAAACTGTTCAGGACTTTTAGAACCTGCCAGCGTTCATCAACCGCCCTCTGTCACACACACAAACCCTCTCACCCTACGGAATGCATTTGTCAGTGTACAATCGCAGATACCGGATGACCCCCGCAGCATACAGCTGGGGGAACGCTCCAACAACAACACCACCTCATAGTTCAGGAGCTGTGTGAGAGTCGAGGTGGCCGTCCTGGGCTGTCCGTCCTAACGAGCCTTCTGGTTTCCGTGGACGTAAAGCTATATTGAACCGTGCTTCGGCATTGGTCTCAGCTTGTCCCTAATATGTCAACTGACATCTGAGGACATTAAGCAACACTACCTACCTACAACAACACCATCATCATCAACAAGTGCTTGACCATGCACGGTCCTACTCATCCTGGGCGCGACGGCAACGTACTTTGTGAGGCGTATCCAGCAATGGCGGAGCAGAGGGCAGGCAGGAGGAGGAGGAGGAGGAGGAGGAGGAGGAGAGATCCGGGGACAAGCCGGGCCTGTCTGCTAGTGGCACCCATCTTGTGTCTTCGTCACCTCTTCTGCTTCGTGTGGGGCCCTGAAACAACAACAACAACAGCAAAAACAGAAAAGACGATTAGGCCTGACGGTTCAATCAAAATTGAGTCAAATATTAATGATGATGATGATGATGATGATGATGATGATGATGATGATGATGTACTTTTTATGACAGATCAAAACGAAGAGCGATAGGTATAGATCATGGCTGTTGCACGTTGCCATACAAAGGTAGACTATAAACAGCCAGAGGAAGGAAGAGAAGAGAGGGGGCAGGGAGGCGGGAGTGTGTGCGTGTGTGTGTAGGGGAAGAGCCGGGGTGGGGACAGAGGGGTGAGAGTACTTCTATGAGAAGAAAAAGATGATGATGAGCGGTGATTATATAAGTGGCAGGGAAGGGGGGGGAAGAGAGAGAGAGAGAGAGAGAGAGAGAGAGAGAGAGAGAGAGAGAGAGAGAGAGAGAGAGAGAGAGAGAGAGAGAGAGAGAGAGAGAGAGAGAGAGAGAGAAGAGAGGGAGGAAGGGAAGGAGAGGAAAGGGGAGAAGAAAAGAAAGAAAGAAAGAAAGAAGAAGAAGAAGGGGCCTAAACGTTAAGTGTGTCAAAGTATTGCGATCTCTCTTAATATTCCGATGGCGCTTCTCAGTCCTACTGGCAGTCTTTAAGATTTAATTAGTAGCCCAACAGGCCTACTAGCAAACCTGACCCGCCGTAACCTCGCCCATTAAGAATAATCCTAGGTCCATACCGTGCCCAATTTCGTTTTTGCATTTGTGACCCAACGTGGCCTCCCTCATGAATATTCACTAGAATGGTCAATTCCGTGTAGTCAAAACATTCAGCTCGACGGGGCAACTTCCAAGTGGAATCATGCTCAAAACTGAAACAGACTAAACTCAAAGTTCTGCATGACTGACCTGCACTCGATTAGAAAATAGCCCAGAGTGGTGTCTTCGTGGACTCGTTCATCTGTTTATTCACAAATTTCCAAACACATGACCCTAAGAAATAAATAAAAAAAAAAAATTGCTTTGAACAATGGGTTGAATGAGACTTTATGAGTTTTATGAGCGATACATCCGGAGAGAGAGAGAGAGAGAGAGAGAGAGAGAGAGAGAGAGAGAGAGAGAGAGAGAGAGAGAGAGAGAGAGAGAGAGAGAGAGAGAGAGAGAGAGAGAGAAGAAGAAGAAAAAAAGAAAAAGAAAAAAAGAAGAAAAAAAAGAAGAAAAGAAGAAGAAGAAAGAAAGATAAGCGAGAAAGCGTGACACAAGTGAGTTGAACAACACCGCTAAACTCAATCAGACCAGGCCAAACATAGCCGCACCCATACATCAACACGCGACAAGTGAAAAAGTTGTGAACAGCAACACTTGATTATATATCCTTAAAACACCGACAGAAGGGACAGTGACTGATCGTTTTGACGCGGTGATGGCTAAGCAGCGAGAGACAAAGCCCAGACAAAGCGAACATACATCACCAAAAGGTGCGAACAAACACCAGAGTCAACGTCTATCAAAAGGTGTGAACAAAGACCAGAGTGAACGTCTATCAAAAGGTGTGAACAAACACCAAAGTGCTCGTCAGTCCGGACCGCAATCACGTATCTATGTATACGGTAGGCTATAAATTAACTAAGGTAGGCTGTTAACTATAAACGTCATTAATATATCTTGTTCCAGTGCCAAGATATGTAAAAGAATACAGTGATGTACATAATGATGACGTTTTTTGTTCGTTTGTTTGTTTGTTTTTGTGGGAAAGGGAAGAAGAACATTATGAGGGGGGTGGGGGAGGGGAAGAGGGGGATCTAGTAGGTAGCCAATAGGTAACCAACAGACGTTTAAAAAGGTGATTTCCCCTGGGCTTCCAAAACAAAACAAAACAACAAACAACAACACACAACACACACACACCACACACACACACACACACACACACACACACACACACACACACACACACACACACACACACACACACACACACACACACACACACACACACACACACACACACACACACACACACACACACACACACACACACACACACACACACACACACACACACACACACACACACACACACACACACACACACACACACACACACACACACACACACACACACACACACACACACACACACACACTCGTACGCGCGCACGTGCACCCACAATACTTAAACAAACAAACAAATTATACCCTGATTGCTATGGTTTTTGTTTCTCCTTTAATTTTCTCTGTCGTATTATTTTCCCCTTTGCATTCCTTGTGCTTTTCGTGCCTTTCCTTTCACCTTAAATGAAAGGTCTCAAAGGTGCTGGTACGTACAACACAGAAAGATGTATAGGACGCCCATGTTTACACGCCAAGGTGGAAGGTGGCTGGGATTATGACGACAAAGGAAGCATTGTTCCCACGCATGCGCCTCAAGGACACGCCCCTGAAGTAACTCCGCATTTCCCCCCACCGCGTCTGGGACATTCTCTTGTCTTTTCATTTCTTTTAAAGCCTTCCAGTAAGAAGATAAAAACAACAACATGAAAACAACAAACACCCACCGCCAACACACACACACACACACGCACGCACGCACGCACGCACGCACGACACGCACCCCACGCACACACACACACACACACACACACACACACACACACACACACACACACACGCATACACACACACACACACACACACACACACACACACACATGTCCACACACACACACACACACACACACACACACACACACACACACACACACACACACACACACACACACACACACACACACACACACACACACACACACACACACACACACACACACACACACACACACACACACACACACACACACACACACACACACACACACACACACACACATACACACACACATACACACACACACAAACAACACACGTAACAGACATGTCACATACACTACACACACACACACACACACACACACACACACACACACACACACACACACACACACACACACACACACACACACACACACACACACACACACACACACACACACTACACACACACACACACACACACACACACACACACACACACACACACCACACACACCCCAACACCCGCCCCAAACAGCACAGCAACACAACAGGCCCACACTTCATAGAACTTTCTAAAGCGACATTTTAGAACTTTTAAAGACAATTTGATGAAATTGAAAAAAAAAAACTGTAAAAACAAATTATTTAAAAAGCGAAAACAACAACAACAACAAAAGAATAATAACAAGACGAACGGGGTGAATGTTCGCATTCCTCTACACGAGCCTTCAATGTACGCTGCTTTGATATTTGAGACTACAAAATGCCCAATCTGAAACAGAGCGCTCGTGCAGAATCAAGACGCAAGGGAGTTAATTAGCACACGACAGCCGTCACACAAACACAACAACAAAGACCTGAGTCGCCTACGGTATATAGTAATAGGCTGTACCTCTGGTGGAGTTTATGCAAACTGTATTGACTCGCAAGCCAGGTGAGAGTTACCGAAGGAGATTCAGGTTTTTGTTGTTGTGTTTGTGTGACGTCTGTCGAGCGCTGATTAACTCCCTTGTGGGTTGATTCTACAAGATTCAGTTCAACGGGGAAGCATGGCATAAGTTTTATAGCCTATAAAATGCGGCACCAGTATGACGCCATCTTGCTGTGACGTAATATTATGGTATACTCTCGATGCATTACTTCCTTTCAGTCCCCGCAGTGCGTAAATCTAACTCGGCAGCATACGTCCCACCGTCAGGCATGATTTAATATTGTGCACAGCTCTCACGATGCATTGCCTTAGGTCAGAGTGTGTGCTGCTTGAAGATGGATTTATATTCACAGTCTTGTAATGCACATGATAAATCATTTCACGGTTTTTGCAGTAGGTTACGTCGTGTCGCTCTAACGTCAGTCTGACAATTGGCTCTACTCAGAACGTGGATATAATTCATTACTGTTCGTAAGATTTGTTTAACCGAAGTCAACAGCAGACTCTGTGAGCCGGCTTGGCCTAGCGGTAAGGCGTTAAGTTGGTAAGCAGAGGGACCTCGGTTCGAATCCGCTTCAGCTCTCCCGTCTCTTCAAATATTGTGGTCTGTGGACACTGTCCTGTGACATTATCCCTCACAATTAATGAAACATTAAAATGGCTCTCATCGATGCCCCATCCTAATGCAGAAATCATTCTGGTGGTGACAGCGCAGCGTTAGACAAAGTTTTCCCTCCATCCTCTAACACCCCACCCCTCCAACCTGGGATCTTGATCCCCGCCAGTACCTCTTCGGAGACAACTCGGCGTTAAACGAATTTAACCATCTAACCAAGCTGGGGGAGTCAACACGTTAAGTGTTAAAGTCGAGCTGTTCTCGAAGAGGAACTGGATCGGACTGCAAGCCCAGTATACTGGGGAAAGAGGAAGCTTTCGCTAAAGGGGAACAAATTGAAGACCCAAGATGGCCTGAAAAGTAGACAATTATTGAAATATTTACATCTGCATATTTCATTTGGTTGGGCGATCAGTATGCACACAGAAATGTTTGAATATTTTTTTCTTAAATCTTGTTTGAGGAGGTACCTCTGGTGGAATTTATGTACTTTGCATTTACACGCATGCCAGGTGAGAGTTACCGTTGGCGACTCAGGTCTTTGTTGTTGTACTCGTGTTACGTATTTCGAGCGCTAATTAACTCCCTTGTGTTTTGATTTTAAATCTTGATAATTCACCAGCGGTAAAAAATGTGCAGATGAAAATATTTGCCCATTTTCTACGTTTTCAAACCAGTTTGCGTCTACGCGCCTGTCACCTTAAAAATTATATGCATTATTTAGCTAGAAAACTACCAATCACAGGCAGGTGGTTGGTTAATCGATATTTATAGAAAAGAAGTACTTTTCTGGCTTCGAAATTGGGCTCCTCGGGGCGTAGCCTAGCCACGTCGGTTCGCTCTTTACCAATGAAGAGCTTAATTGTGTGTTTGTTTGTTTGCTTGGGCTCAAGGTGCATATAGACCACATACGCTCTATTAGGGACGGGAGAAGGGGGGGGGGGCAGAGAGAGAGAGAGAGAGAGAGAGAGAGAGAGAGAGAGAGAGAGAGAGAGAGAGAGAGAGAGAGAGAGAGAGAGAGAGAGACAGACAGACAGACAGACAGACAGACAGACAGACAGACAGACAGAGACAGACAGACAGAGAGAGACAGAGAGAGACAGAGACAGAGACAGAGACAGACAGACAGACAGACAGTCAGAGACACAGACAGACAGACAGACAGACAGACAGACAGAGAGCTGGTACCTATGAATAACTCGTTCCAAGCGCTCCCACCGCAAAAACTGGAAAAACCGACCACCACCACCAGAACAATATATGTTAACGCGGTGGGGACCTCGACAGTTTAACCAAGCAACTTGTGTACTCGGCAACTCGCCCTTTTAATAGTTGTGCGGAAC
>JABMCL010003375.1:155000-167500 GCA_018857735.1 Alviniconcha marisindica
AACAAACAAACAAACAAAAAGAAAAAAGAACAAACAGCAACAACAGCAACAAACAACAAGAGCAAGAACAACAACAACAAAACAAACAAAGAAACAAACACACACCACCACCACCACCACCACCACCACAACAACAACAACAACAACAACACCAACAACAATAAAAATCAGACGACCAACGTCAGCAGCAGGTACTGTTGCATGGCCAATAACTTTTAAGCCAACGAAAGGAAGAGGCTGTCGCTAGCAAGGACGAAGCGTTGTTTTTCTCTGGGCCCGCCGCAACCCCCCCAACAGCCCCCCTCCCCACACCACCCACACCTCCCCTACCTCCTCTCCACCCCTCCGATCCCAAGGGGGGGGGGGGGGGGGAGCTTGCAAGGAAGCAGGATGAAGAGAAAGACAAGAGAGCATCTCCGGCCGTTGTTTGCGCCGGAAGACAGAAGATAGAACATAGCGTTCTATGTCCTATGGCCTATGTTCACCATGACACATCCTATACACCTTTGCAATGTTGGCGACATACCGCCGTGTCTTGACCACATCTGTGTGTCTCTGTCTGTCTCTGTCTCTGCTTGTCTGCCTGTCTTTTTTGTCGGCCTGTATCTCTCTGTCTCTGTCTGTCTGTCTGCCTCTCACGGAAAAAGTTGAAGTTGGTGTTGGTGTTCTTGGTGTAATATTATGACAGATGAATAATAGTACAGTAATCTGATTTCACAGTTCCTCTCATCCGGAACATATTCTTTCGTGAAACGTTTCGTAGAAATCTCACCATAAATCCAAAGCATGCAATAATCTTACAAGCACTTTGGTCCCCGTAGACTCATAGAATACTACAGATAAAACACCTGCAAAACGGTTCGCATAAACATTTCTCCCTGGACCTGTATCAATAGTTTTACAGTACAAGGCTGAGAAACATCATCATGATCATGACAAATAGCAACACCTGAGACACAGAGGCCTTGCAAACTGTGGACGAAATATTACCATGGACATGGACCCGTCAGCTGCCGGAATGCAGAATAAATAGAGAGAGAGAGAGAGAGAGAGAGAGAGAGAGAAAAGAGAGAGAGAGAGAGAGAGAGAGAGAGAGAGAGAGAGAGAGAGAGAGAGAGAGATTTAGGCCAAAGCCCCTCATGAAGGGGTGCAGGTGGATGATCTACCACCTCATAGTACATACTATAATTATACATATGAACAAGAAAACCAACAAACTAATGGCAATGTGCTTGGGCTAGGTACTTAAAATGACAGCGTGCTTGAATTACGAACTTAAAATGCTACACAACCGAAAAGCTTTGTACAAATACATTCACAAATTTCTCACAATATTTTCATTGAGAGAAGGAGAGAGAGAGAGAGAGAGAGAGAGAGAGAGAGAGAGAGAGGAGGAGGGAGTCAGTTGTGTGTGTGTGTGTGTGTGTGTGTGTGTGTGTGTGTGTGTGTGTGTGGGGTGTGTGTGTGTTTTTTGTTGTAAACGTAAAACGCTTTCCCCCTTTCTTTTTCTCCCTCTCTCTCTCTTTTCTCTCTCTCTCTTTTTACACAACACACAACACACACACATGCACACACACACTACACACTCACACACACACACACCTCACACACACACACACACATACACACTCACACACACACACAAAATCCACACACACAACCACACACACACACATAACACAAAACACACACACACACACACACACACCCAAAACAACCCACACACACACCAACACACCACACACACACACACCCACCCCACACAACACACACACACACACACCACACAAAAATACACACACAAAACACACACACCACACACACACACACACACACACCAACACACACAACCACTATGCACATATAATACGACATTTCCTTTCACTGACTCATCACCAGGACTGTTGCACTTATTTTCATCTTGTGTACAATCTAAGACCAACCACACGTTGCCGGACCTGACGAATATGACGCAGGCAGTTGTTTTGTCTGTTTTATGGCCGTACTCGAGAAGTTATAGCTTTTATGCGGAAAACTTGTGGCGATCCATCAGAATGTCACATCACTTGTGTCGAGTGCACATCCTACTGTGGCATTAGCTGTCAATCAGCCGGCGATCGACGTTCATCAGCCTCAACTCGGATCGGGATCGTCCGGACATAAAAGAAGGTCCTAAATACGTACGTTTCCGGTGACTTCCGTGAGCATGGTTGGCTTAGTGGTAAGCGTCAAGCTGGTAAGCAGAAGGACCTCGGTTTGATTCCACTTCAGCTCTCGTCTCAACTAAGCTTCCGGTGATGAATCCCGTGAGCACGGTTGGCCTAGTGGTAAGGCGTCAGGCTGGTGAGCAGAAGGCGCGGACCTCGGTTCGATTCCACTTCGGCTCCCCGTCTCAACCAACCTTCCGGTGATGAATCCCGTGAGCACGGCTGGTCTCGTGATAAGGCGTTAGGTTGGTAAAGCAGATAGACCTCGGTTCGACTCCGCTTCGGTTCTTGTCTTTCTTCGAAAGTTGTGGTCTGCGGACACTGTCTTTGTGACTTTGTCCCTCACAGTTAATGAAACATTAAAATGGCTCCCCTCGCTGCCCATCTAAAAGTATGAGCCAATATGGTGGTGACGGTGCAGTATTAGGTATAGTCGCCCTCTTCCCCCATCCCCTGGGATCTCGATCCCCGCTAGTACCTCTTCGGAGACAACTCGGCGTTAAACACGTTCAACCAGCCAGGCTTCCGGTGACTTCCCTGAGCACGGTTGGCCTAGTGGTGAGGCGTTAGGCTGGTAAGGGAACGACGTCGGTTCGATTCTCCTGCTTCGACTCACCTCTGTCTTCAAAAGTTGTTGTTTGCGGACACTGTCTTGTGACTTTGTCCCTCACAATGAACGAGACATTAAAATGGCTCTCATGGCTGTCCCTCTGAATGCAGGAGTGATTCTGGTGGTGACAGTGTATCGTCAGGTATGGTTCCCCTCTCCTCAACCTGGAATCTTAGTGATGGTGATCCCAGTTACCTCAATCTAACGACAGGAATGAAATCATGTCGTGATGAATACCGTTGTAACACATGTTCTGATTTAAGATATCATCATCATCATCATCATCAACAACATCATCATCATCAAAAACCTGTTTGTTTTCAGGTTTCCAACTACCTTATAGGTCCAGGGGACAAAACGCAGACCGGCATAGCCCAAGCCTTCTACAACCCTCGTACAGAGTGTGATCCTATTCCTTAGATTAAAGTAAGCGGGTAGCAGAGTGCACTGAAATTCTCCTGGTTGTAGGCCGCCTTCACGCAGTATTCGATGATGGTTGTAAGGGCCTTAGTTGAGTCTGCTTTACTTGAGGAAGCTTGGGGGAATAGAGTTCCAGGGTCTGATGTCGGAAGGAATGAAACAGCGTCTATAGTCTCTGTTTTGGAATGGGGACCCAGAAGTTCCGCCTCCTGGCTTTGGATGTGTTTGAAGCTGTTTGGAGCTGGACAAGATGTCAGCCTTGCCACTCATGACTTTGCACATCATGGTGGCCTTGGTGATCGTCAGGCGAGTCTGGATTCAGCCTGCAGACAAGCGCAGCAGCACTGCATGTGACTCTATAGTCATTCAGGATGCGGCTTTCAGAGCGAGTTTATCTCTTCTCCAGGGAGTTTGACAAGCAGCTGGCTAGACCACTCCTGGCGAGGATCCCACACCGTGGGTGCCTGTTCCACGAACTCTGCTCTTAGCGAGTGAACCCATCAAATGATGGACTGGTCTAGCTTCTGTCTGTTTGATCGTAACGTTTGGCAAAGGCTTACATACACGGCCATTCGGTCATCCACCAGACCTCTCGGACTCACCAGGACACTGGTATGACCTAACGTCTGTGTCCACTGGACGTGTGTGTTGTCAGCGAAGACCGTTGTCTAATACAGATGTTCCCACGACGGCTTGCCCTCACTGAATCTTCGTGATGAAAAGCACGGGTCTCCAGCCTCAAACGTTATTTACTGCGTGAAGATGAATCATGCCTGATTGTTCAGGAAGACGTACACACAAAGGGGCGCATGAGCTAGCATGAATTATCGAGCAGTCGAGTATTCTACATGCGCGTAAGAAATAGTTCATCGTTGTAATGTCCAACTAGCAGACGAAATAATGTTAATCAGTATTATCTCCCCTATAATGATATTGCACATGCGCCGGTACTAAGCAACATCATATACACAAAACATGCGCAGTGGCACTAACGGTAAACGCCCACCGTGGTACGGAGTTGCAACTGACTGAGCTGGTGCAAGACACCAAAGCCTTGATGGTGCAAGACACAAAACTCGTGTGGAATTCACCATAGCACAGTGGTCTTTTAACGACCGTACACGTCATAGATCCAGGGTCATGTCGGTCATAGACGACACGCCGCAGTCAAAACTCAGCGATACAAGTCACTCAATCAGGAAGCATATGTAATTATGGAGAGGAAAGCGGCTGCCAACGAATCAGGTTGTGGTAGCTTCCGAACATGCTACGTCCAGACTATCAACAGCTACAGTCAGGTCTGACAACACTGACATTTTACGATGGTGATGAAAGGCAACGTTGCACGTCTTGTCAGTTCACAATTGCAAATGTCCTTTATGATTGGCTAGAACTGAAAACTAAACGCCCTTTACAATTATATACTAATGTCCTTTTTAAATTAAAGAGAACAACCAACTAAATTTGCTTTAGGGCTGAAGAAGACGATTAAATGCCTTTTAAGATTATGAAACATTTTAACCTTACTAAATGTCCTTTCAGATTAGGGACTGTCAACTAAATGTCCTTTTAGATTGAGGAGACTTGCTAAGTAAATGTCCTCTAAGGAGTAGTCCCGGTAAAAAAAAGAAAAAGGATTTCAGCTGTACTGGGTTTGTGTGCTGAGAGTTTAGAGAAGCTGGTGGCAGTCTGACGACCGTTTCTGTCCGGAAATGGGCTGTGGGCATATTTGTTTTAGTTTGTTTTTTAGCTGTTAGTGTTAGAGCTAGCTATCCTTTATCTGTCTTTTTCATTGCCTGCCTTGCAGATGTCTATTTTGCTGTCTACCCTCAGTCTGTCCTGTTGCTAGCTGTCCTATTCTTTATCAGTGAAGGACTGAGTTGTCTGTGCATTATAGCTGTCTGCACTGAATTAGCTGTCTATTCTTAAGCTGTTTACCTCTTTTGCTGTATATCTTTTTGTCGTTTAGTGTTTGTCTGTTACAATTTAGCTGTCTAGGCTTTGGCCGCCTGTTCATATATGTATGCTCTAGCCGCCTGTTCTATTGCTGTCTATTCGAAAGGGCCTTGCTGTCCAGCCTTTCTTGCTGTCCAGCCAAATCTGTTAACGTCTTTTCTCGTCTATAGTTTAACGTTCCAAACATTATGTGTCTGTGTTCTTTTTCTGATTATTTCCCTTCATTTGGCTGTTATTTAGCTGTCTATCCTCTGTCTGTCAATCCATCATCTATTTCAGAAAACGTGCGGTTTTTGTTGTTGTTTTCTTCAGTCGAAAACTGTACCACAGAACCTCCGAACACAGACCCACTGTATTAGGCAAAGCGACAGGAAGGACGCCTGAAGTTAGCATTGCCATTCCGCGATGGCACAGATGAAAGAGAATCAACGCTTTGACACAGGCAGGTTCAGCAAAATGAAAAAAGAAAGAAAGGCAGGTGGTCACTGGCCCTTACACTTACCCAACGTGAATTTTAGAGCAAGGCTTACTGCAGTAAGGAGAGAGTTTATATTACGCATTTTGAAGTAGCAGCTGACATTGCCTGACACCGAAAGGTATTGTTCCAAGACATTTACAGTCAGGAAGTTATGCAGACCATAATAGGGAGCAAAGACATGCATTTAAGAACTCCGTCAAACTACTCGCATATCATTTATCACGCGCGAGCGCTTCTTCCATCTGGGTTACTCATTGTTATGTGATTCTTTTGCCCATTTTTCACACCACATAGCGACGTGAAAGCGGCGAACAGAAGTGAAATGTATGCAGCCCTTCTAAAGGATCCAGTGTAGATTTGCTTAGATATTTTGTGTGTGTCATTGTAGTACTAGATGACAAGGTCATCTGAAGTAGTCATCGTAAACATGGTGTTTAACGTCCACAGAAACCATAAGGCTTATTAGGGACGGGGAGAATGGGGGGAAGTGGGTATGGAGGTAGGGGAAGAGGAGAGTATATACCTATCGCTACACTGTCACCACCAGAATGACCTGCATTAAGATGGGCAGCGATGAGAGCCATTTTAATGTTTCATTAGTTGTGAGGGACAAAGTTACAAGACAGTGTCCAGAGACCACAACTTTTGAAGAGAAAGGAGAGCCGAAGCGCTATCGAACTGAAGATGAAGAAATAAAGAAAAGGACTTTTGAACAAGATAGAAAACATTGTTTAGAGACAATAATTTGCATGGTTTCACTTTCGCGCACGCGGGGTTCTTTGGACATTAACGCTTGTGAAAATTTGCAAGGTCCGCGAGACCGGAATCGTCCGTATTGTCTCCCCTACCACCTTAGGCAGGGGAGACAATTCGAAGGTTTCAGGTAATACTAAGTTTTAGTGACAGGGGAGACTTCACAGAGCTCTGGTGATGTTCGAAGGTTGTTGTTTTTTTCTTCAGGGTTCTGGCTTAAGGGAAGACGAAGGTTTGCGCGAAATTTGGACGGGAGACAATTCGCTGGGTTCTGAGGACGTTGACTGGAGAGACGATTGGCATAGTTCTGGTGAAGGTAGCGGAGGAATAGCAATTTGGAAAGATAAGTTGTTTCTTGGGAAAGGTAAGTGGCGAGATTTAATACTGGTTACATGTTGCACTTACATGTTACATGCCTGCTACACAGGCTATACGGGGGAGGAGTTTTGAGAGGTTCTGGTGACGATTATGCACCACTTCCTTTCATGCATGCTCTCATCACACCCGAGACCGAAAAAAAGAAAGAAAAAAAAAAGAAAAGAAAAGAAAAAAGACAAGAAAAAAAAAGACTCTCAGCAAAGATCGTGTAGCTATACGATCTTTGCTCTCAGCGAGGCATATTTTTTCGCGCGCGCGCGCGCGCGCGAGAGAGAGAGAGAGAGAGAGAGAGAGAGAGGAGAGAGAGAAAAGAGAGAGAGAGAGGAGAGAGAGAGAGAGAAAGAGAGAGAGAGAGGAGAGAGAGAGAGGAAGAGAGAAGAGAGAGAGACCCACAGCCCCCCCACCCTCAACCCAAAAAACAAAACAAAACAAAAACACGCAAAGAATTTCTTTTTTTAAAGGGCGGAGGGGTGGGGGGGGGGGGGGGGGGGGGGGGGGGGGATGAGGGGGAGGGGAAGGAACAAAAAGACAGACAGACAGACAGACAGACAGACAGACAGACAGACAGAAAAGTAAGCGGAAAAAATCTCGCCGTCCGGACTTGTTAATGTCCTTTTGTTCCTCTTCACGTTGGCTGACTGGGAGGTTTGGGGGACAGTCACGGTGAGTGATTCATGGGTTGCGGCGAAGGTGTAGTCAGTCCCGTGAAACCGACAGTGACACTAAACTCTTCACTCCCGGCTCAGCTGACACCGAAGAGGCAAGTTATGTTAACCATATATTCTGCGAAAGCTCACAAAGAACAGGTAATAAATGGGGGACCTGATGAGAGCAGAACTGCGGTGAGACTAACTGTACGGAGATTGAAGACAGACGAGACAGGAAGCGGAAAAAAGGGAAAGAAGAAGGGAAAGAAAAAAGAAAGAAAAAAGTGGAGACTCGACTGCACGGAGCGCTGACAAGGGAAACAGAAGAAGATAAAATGTAAGAAGGAAAGAAGAGAGGGGAAAAGGAGATCTGACTGCACGGAAGTGCTGGTAAAGAGGGGGAAAAGAAGAAGACAGAAGAAAAAGGAAAGAAGGTAAGAAGTAAGAAATAAGAAGGAAAGAAGGAAAAAAGGAGATTTGACTGCACGGAAGTGCTGGAAAGGGGGAGGGGGGGGGGGGGGGGGGGGGGAGAGAAGAAGACAGAAGAAAAAGGAAAGAAAGTAAGAAGTAAGAAGGAAAAAAGGAAAAAAAGGAGACTTGACTGCACGGAAGCGCTGAAAAGGGAAAAAGGAGATAAATTTTATTTTAAAAAAGAACAGAGAAAGAGGGAATTTGACTGCACGGAAGTGCTGGTAAGGGTGAAAAAGAAGAAAAGGAAAAAAAGTAAGAAGTAAGACGGAAAAAAAGATTTGACTGCACGGAAGCGCTGGTAAGGGGGAAAAAGAAGATAAAATGTAAGAAGGAAAGAAGAGCGGAAAAGGAGATTTGACTGTACGGAAGTGCTGGTAAGGGGGGAAAAAGAAGAAGACAGAAGGAAAAGGAAAGAAGGTAAGAAGTAAGAAGTAAAAAGGAAAGAAGGAAAAAAGGAGACTTGACAGCACGTAAGCGCTGGAAAAAAAAAAAAAAAGAAAAGAAAAAAAAAAGAAGAAAAAAAAAGGAAAGAAGGAAAAAAGGAGATTTGACTGTACGGAAGTGCTGGTAAGGGGGGAAAAGAAGACGATAAAATGTAAGAAGAAAAGAAGGAAAAAAGGGGACTTGACTGTAGGAAGTGCTGGTAGGGGAGTGGGGGGGGGGGGGGGGGGGGGGTGGGGGGGGGGGGGGGGAAGAGAAGAGAAAATGTAAGAAGAAAAGAAAGAAAAAGGGGGACTTTACTGCACTGAACTGCTGGTAAGGGGGAAAAAGAAGAAGATAAAAAATATTGTAAGAAGAGAAAAAGAGGAAAAAATGAGACCTGACTGTACGGAAGTGCTGGTAAGGGGGAAAAAGAAGCAGATAAAATGTAAGACGGAAAGAATGGGAAAAAAGGAGACTTGACCGCACGGAAGAGCTGAAATGGAGGTGGGGGGGGGGGGGGGGGGGGGGGGGAGGGGGGTGGGAAGAAAAAGATGAATCGTAAGAAGGAAATAGGGACAAAGAATGAGAGAAAATAAAACAGAAAGAAGGAAGAAAGACCGATGGGCAGAATAAAGAGATGAACCGTGATGAACCAGAAGCTTTGTTCAGTAGCAGGAGAGAAGTAAAGTTCCTGTGAAATCACACAGCGCTGAGCAGATAGCCAAACAGCAATAATATTTGCGTAAACACAGAGATATTGAGAAACTGAGACACCTGGTGACATTGAACAAAAGAAAAAACAAAGAAACAAGTAAAACAACAACAACAACTGAAAACACCAGGTGGGAAAAGAAAGAAAAAAAGAGAGAAAGAAAAAAGAAAAAAGAAGAAAAGAAAAAAAGATGACGGCACAAAAACAAAAACGACAACAACAACGCCCCCCCCCCCCCCCCCCCCCCCCCCTCCCCCAACCACCAACATTCGCCTGCCTCAGTCACCGTGGGAACCTGCATTAATTTAATCGCTTTTGACATGAGCAGGGTGATCTATTTTATTCCATGGGTCCACACGGAAAACGGCGTTCGCTACACCTAACGTAAGAAAAATAAGTGAAGAGAAGATTTGGAGACGAAAAAAGCAAAAAAGAAAAGAAAAGAAAGAAAGAAAAGAAAAAAGAAAAGAAAAAAGAAGAAGAAGAAGAAGAAGAAGAAGGGGGTAGTTGAAAACCAAAATCCAAATAGGGCACAAAGTAAGGAATTTTTGCCCCTGAAAGAGAGCTTTTTGCAGCTTTTCTGGAAGGGGGCCCTTAAGGAGACTTACGCCGTCGGAAAAGGGGGGATCTAATTCCTCCATTTACTTAAAAAATACTAAAGGAAAGAGAAAAAAAAGAGAGAGAGAGAGAGAGAGAGAGGGGGGAGGGGGAGAGAGAGAGAAAGAAGAGAAGGGGGGGGGAAAAAAAAAAAAAAAATTGTCATTCGCTTTTTTCTACAGTCAGGGACAAAGGTTTACAGACAACACCGTCACGCCCGAGACAGTTTTCCTGGCGTAGTCAAGAGAGATACAGCAGTGCCATGGACACTGAGATGCATGCACACCTTTTCCTCCTTTGCCCCTGTCTCTGTCTGTCTCTCTGTCTCTGACTCTCTCTGTCTGTTGTCTGTCTGTCTGTCTCTCTGTCTCTCCACTCACCACACACCCAAATCTCTCTCTGATCTCTCCAGACAGCACACAACAATCCTCCAAAATTCACACACAAAAAAGGAGTATTTGTTTTTAAACTCACAAAATTCTTCACTCTTAAAAACATGTTTTTTTTTTTGTTTTGTTTTTCCCTTCTCCTTTACCTCCTCTAAAAGGTCGACGCAGCCGGCCTGTCTGTTTGTCTCTTTTTCTCCCACACGTTTTCCTGCTTTGCCCATATTTATGTTCTTTGGAAGATTTGGAAGATTTTTGTCATTTTTGTCCCTCTGTTTGTCTGTCTCTCTGTCTCTGACTCTGTCTCTGTCTGTCTGTCTCCTCCCTTCCCTCTAATCTCTATCTGGTCTCTCCAGACAGCACAACAATCCTGAAAAATGCACGAAAAGGGAGTATTTGTTTTTGCCTTCATAAAAGTCTTCGCCCTTGAACGCACATATATATACTTCTTCCCCTTTACCGCCTCTAGAAAGTCGACGTGGCTCGTAAGTTGGATGACCAAGGGCATTTGGGGTTAGTGTTCAGAACTTAACCATATCCACGAATTAAGGAGGCCCGTGGCCCACAGAAGGATAAATTCATAAACAAACAAATAAGTAATCAATGCGATAAAGCAAAACAAATAGTTCGTATAGTTAGAAAGGCAGATAATTAGTTCTATGATTTTAACGTCCCGTCAACCGAATAGTCATCCCAGGACAAACAGACAAGCGGATCGACAGATAAATCGCAAGTAGATCGAAAGACAGAGAAATAGCTTGCTAGATAATTAACTGAATGCATCTACAGCATGTAGTACTGAGTAAATAATACAATAAAGGGCGTAAGTAAAAGTAAGATAATATGCGAAGAAGTGAACTCAGAAGAATGCACAAAGGAAAAAAAGTATACATTTCCCCCCCGTCTGTACCATTAAAAACCAAACGTGACAAGAGAAATTAAGACATAAGGGTTTTACCCCCGGGTCTGTTTAAAATACATAAACTGAAGAAAAAAAATGATGATAAAATATAGCATAAGGGTCAATGATAATAATAATAACATATATTATTTGACAGATATTAAAATTGAAAGAACAACATGAGAAGAATACAAGCATCTTCAAAAATAATATTTAACTACTTTAAGAGAGATAAAAGCAGATCAGGATTACAACCATGGACGTACATACGCATAAATGTAGGTACATGATTAAAACATACATCAGACTTTAGCTTGCGTGCTTACCCTTTTCCGTGAATTTTCAGTAATATAAAGGTTAAAGGAAACCACAGGAAAACAATACTGTCGTTAAGGTGAAATAAAATAAATGAAAAAACGAATAGATAATAATAATTTAAAAAAATAAATAAAGGAGAGAGAGAGAGAGAGAGAGAGAGAAGAGAGAGAGAGAGAGAGAGAGAGAGAGAGAGAGAGAGAGAGGTGGGGGAAATCTTTCCAGAAGGGCCTCAACTCTAGCCTAAAGCTGCGAAGAACGGCAACTCGGTGGATAAAGCAGACGAAGACCTTACCTGTCAGCAGCAAGTTCTGGTCGACGACAAAAGACGAAGTGCGGACAGCTCGAGGCTTTCCTGTCGCTAGAGCCCTCCTTGTTCCTCGAACCTTCCTCCTGTCCACGCATGACTGATCGCGCGTGACGTGCGGAGTTGGAACTGTCACGCTCTGCATGCTTGGCTGTTACTTTTCTGGTCTGTTGAACTGGCCCTAGTGCCCGCCCGTTTTAGGCTTATCCGGTCACGGAGCCGGCGGCTAAGTCGCATTTTCAGCCAATCGTACAGTTTAGTTTATGTTTTTGTATAAAAGTTTGAAAAAAGTGTTGGTGGGGTGTGAGGCGCGTCACTGGTCACGCAAGGCTTTGTGGAGAAATTTTAATGCGTCTTATGAATATAAATTTCATTCATTCATTCGTCTCCCACGGGCAAGTTCTACAGGCTATTTTAGTGCAGTTATGTATCTTGGTAACGTTAACATAAATTTTGTGCCGACGTTCAAAGTTGAGTTAAGCTTTAAGATCGAATTGGCACCCCTCCCACCCACCCACCCCCCAAAAATAAAAATAAATTAATAATAAAAAAAATGCAAAGGGGCAGTATTAACTTGTTTGCATAGTTATAAAATCGATTCGTTAAAAACAAAACAAAAAACAACAACAGTTAAATGCTGGATTAATGCCTGCACGCCCTCTTGAAAAACACCCCAAAAAAACCCCCAGTAGCATCAACACCTTATGCCTCTCCGTTTCGGCTTCAGGTGAAAAGTTCACACAGCAGAAGGAGGCGAGAAGTTGGTTTAAACAAAAATTTATTCAGGACAAAATAAAGATACAATAAATAGTTATGGGCTCATCTTTAACAAGCTTTAGGCGAGAAGTTTCCTCCTGCAAAACTGTTCCTGACAGCATATTAAATTGCTCGTTGCCACCTAGGCAGCTGCACTACGTCTTTGCCGGTGGTACCGGTTGT
>JABMCL010003375.1:175000-177500 GCA_018857735.1 Alviniconcha marisindica
GGAGAAGAATACGTAAGGGACTGTATTTCAGAGCAAGGTATTGCTAAGCTACACAAGGTTCTCGTTCAGTCAAAGAGAGAAGAAAAGAAACTAAGAAACAATCAAACAGTCCATTTTTATTTAGGCGTAATCACAAAATCCAAACACATAAAAGGTTCAAAAGAACGCTATTTATTAGGACAAAACACCACATGCGAATTTTCGAGGTATTTTTTTTTTTTTTTTTATCAAGCTACAAAACAATACTTAAACAACAGTTAAACGATGGAAAACGACGAAAACTTAGATGGAAAGCTAAGCCATTTGTCTTTTTTTGGTTGAGCTATGTCGTTTTCATGTCATTCTTGTTTCAGATTTTTGCCTAATCACGAATATTAACAATGAAATATAGTTCTATCCAAAAAAGTTAGCGATAAAGTAATCAAAGTGAAGTGGTCAACAGCGCATTCTTGTTTACTCAAGGTAATTATTACATTTTTGATCATTTGATCAAAGAGCGCATTCATTCTCGTTCTAACAAAGAGGCTAAAATTCTCGTTTAATCAGAGAGATTAACACTACATGCTCGACGTTTAAACAGATAATAATTAACTCTCATAGTACATTTTCGCTTAATCAAAGAAATTAGCGACATATTCTCGTTTAATCAAAGCACTTAACAATAAACAAATTCAAGTTAACATCCCCCACCCTCAAAAAAATAAAATAAAAAATAAATAAAAGGGGGGTGGGGTGGAATCCAACAACAACAACATTTTTAATAAAATCAATTGTTCGATAGATTAAAAGGATTAGCAAGTCATTTTCATGTAAAAAAAAACAACAACAACAACAATAACAACAACTACAACAACAAAAAACACAAAAACAAACAAACAAAAAACAATGAAATATTCTTTAACCAAAGTAATTTTACAATGCGTTCTCATATGCTCAAAGAAACTGACAATAATTTTTCATTTTATCAGAAGACCGGAATAAACTATCGTTTAACTCTTTCCCTGCCCTTAGGACTTTGTATGACATCACAGGAAGAAAAAAAATCCCGTTTGATTATTTGCCGCCACACCACACAATTTACAATTTTCCTTGTTGTTTTTCCCCCGCAGAGCAAACGTCTCCAAATAAATATTTCTGGCTCGTTAAACTTGTTTTTGTGGCAAGTCTCCGAAAAAAAATCAGAACCTGAAGCACAAACTCTTCGGCAGAGAAAGGGTTAGTCAAATTCAGTAATAACACCGTCTTGGAACGGACGTTTAGTTTACCTGTTGAACACGCATACACACAAGACATAATTCTATAGAAAAACGAAACACACAAAAAGCACGATCACAGCCCAGTCTCAGTCTTTGACTCACCGGCATGCCTGATTCGTTTATTTTTAGAACTCTGTTGTCTCATCGTTGAGGTTAATAGATTTATGCGGATGAGCATCTACTAACTTCGACACCGTCTTCGTGGCCAGAGAGTGATTTTTTTGTCGAAGGGAACCACGACAACGCAAACACCGCCACACTTGCTCTCGGAACTTTGACCCACTCAGGCAGTACAAGTAAAAATTGATGGCGCTGTTGGCGTACCATAGATTGTTGGTCACGGCCCAGGCGAGGTAATTTGCTGCCTGCAACCTCGAGTTGTTTTCCAGCTCGTGCTGGAAGTAGTATTCCCAGACGAGGTACACACAGATCGGTGACGTCAAGAGAAAGAACATGGACGAGAGAGAAATGAGGGTGAGATTGAGGGACGTGGATATTTTCTTTCGCTTGAACACCGCGTCCTGCGCGTTGCCGTTGGTGGTCAGCTGCCTGACGTTGCGAATAGAAGACGCCACTTTCTTCATCAGCAAAACGTTGCTAGCGATCAGCAGGGCAAAGGGCAACAGAGAGGTGAAGGTCATATCAATCCAAGGCCACACCGCGCGCGCGAAGCTTTCGTAGTCGGGATTCAAGTAGTCGCAGTAAAACTGGTCGTAATCTTCATACAAGCGCAAGTCGTAGCCGTACAGGTTGTGGGCATTGAGGAAACAGAAGAAGACGACGATGGCGGCGACGACCAGCCAGGCGGTTCTCCGGCTGCACATCAACCCCATCCTGTGGGGCCACACTACGGACAGCGCGCGCTGCGACGTCATGGCCACGAGGAACCAGGACGACGTCATGGCGGAGACGTAAACGAGCCAGATGTGGACCTTGCAGACGGCGGAGTGGGTGTTGCGGATGTCAAAGGCAAAGAAGTAGCTGATCCAGTTCCTCAGCAGCCCGGTGTACAGCAGGCACAGGTCGGACGCGGCCAAGGCCCGGAAGTAGACGGAGAAGGTTCCGCTTCCGCCGAGAGGAGAGATGGTGAGGACCCAGAGGGTGATGGCGTTGCCCACCGTTCCCATGGGCAGCAAGAGGAGAGGACAGTAGCGCCACACAGACAGCGACGCACGGTAATCAGCCAGAGCCTCCAACGGCGTCTCCTGCAACGTGTCGGCGCCGCTCCCAGGCACGATCGTCAC
>JABMCL010003375.1:187500-190000 GCA_018857735.1 Alviniconcha marisindica
AATCAGCGAAAATGTTGTGTAATCCCTTTGTGTTCTGGAACTATATCCTTCCTACCAACGAGCTGTCTGAATAATCAGTGAAAACGTTGTGTAATCTCTATATAATCTGGAACTATACCTTGTAATTTCTATATGCTATGAAAACATACCCTGTAATCTCTATATGCTCTGTAACTATACCCTGTAATCGCTACAATTATGTTCTGGAACTAAACCATGTAAACTGTACAAATCTGTTCTGGAACTATTTTCTGCAATCTCAACAATTATGTTCTGGAACTATACCGTATACCCTGTAATATCTACAATTCTGTTCTGGAACTATACCCTGTAATCTCTACAATTCTGTTCTGGAACTATACCATGTAATCTCTACAATTATGTTCCTGAACTATACTGTGTAGTCTCTACAATTATGTTCTGGAACTATACCCTGGAACTTCTACAATTATGTTCTGGAACTATACCCGGCAATCTATGCAGTTATGTTCTGGAACTATACCGTGTAGTTTCAATAATTATGTTCTGGAACTATACCGTGTAGTTTCAACAATTATGTTCTGGAACTATACCGTGTAGTTTGAACAATTATGTTCTGGAACTATACCGTGTAGTTTCAACAATTATGTTCTGGAACTATACCGTGTAGTTTCAACAATTATGTTCTGGAACTATACCGTATAGTCTCAACAATTATGTTCTGGAACTATACCCTGCAATCTCTACAATTATGTTCTGGAACAATATCCTGTAATCTCTACAGTTATATCCTTGAACTATACCCTGTAATCTCTACAATTATGTTCGGGAACTATACCCTGTAATCTCTGCAATTATGTTCTGGAACTATACCCTGTAGTCTCTACTGTTATGTTCTGGAACTATACCCTGTAATCTCTACAATTATGTTCTGCAATTATACCCTTCATATTAATGAGCCCCTAAACAACAAAGGAAAATGTTGTGTAATCTCGATAATTATGTTATCGAACTGTTGTGGAACTATACCCTTGATATAAATGAGCCCATGAACAAGGACCACCCGCTCTTTTAAAACTACTTTTACAGGTGCTGGTGTTAGCAGATCGGTTGCACAGTATTACTAAAAGACGATATGTCTGCTACTTCTGTAAATAGTGTAAAAGCTCCTGGGTTGTTTTCTTAACCAGGCTGTTGTATTTCGCGTAAATCGCTTCAACAGTCCAGGTCTCGATTCCCGACGTCCTTCTTCCAACCCGGGAACCAAGTCTTGGAGTGTGTGCAGAACACAGAGTCCCTAGCCTGGGTTTCGGGTTGGAAGAAAGATGCCGGAGATCTCCATCCTGTGGCGACCTGGATACCTCAAACCTGTGGCGACCTGAAGACCTCCATCCTGCTGCGATATGAAAACCTGGACCCGTGGTGACCTAAAGATTGTCACCCTTTTGCGACCTGAATATCACCTCCTTACGGCGACCTGGGCACCTCCTTTATGTGGCGACCTTCAGACCCTTATTCTGTTGAGTCCTAGAGGCCTCCACCATATGGCGATCTGAAGATCTCCATTCTGCGGGGACCTGAACACCTCCACTGAAGATCTCTTCAATATGGAACCCTGAAGACCTCCGCCTATGGAGCCTTGAAGACCTCAACTCTATGGAGCCCCGAAGACCTCCATTCTATGGAGCCCTGACGACCACTACTCTATGGAGCCCAGAAGACATCCACTCTATGGAGCCCTGAAGACCTCCACTCTATGGAGTCCTGAAGACCTCCATTCTGTGGAGCCTGAAGACCTCTACTCTATGGAGCCCTGAAGACCTCCACTCTATGGAGCTCTGAAGACCTCCACTCTATGGAGCCCTGAAGACCTCCATTCTGTGGAGCCCTGAAGACCTCGATTCTATGGAGCTCTGAAGACCTCCATTCTGTGGAGCCTGAAGACCTCTACTCTATGGAGCCCTGAAGACCTCCACTCTATGGAGCTCTGAAGACCACCATTCTGTGGAGCCTGAAGACCTCTACTCTATGGAGCCCTGAAGACCTCCATTCTGTGGAGCCTGAAGACCTCTACTCTATGGAGTCCTGAAGACCTCCACTCTATGGAGCTCTGAAGACTTCCACTCTATGGAGCTCTGAAGACCTCCACTCTATGGAGCTCTGAAGACCTCCATTCTGTGGAGCCTGAAGACCTCTACTCTATGGAGCCCTGAAGACCTCCATTCTGTGGAGCCCTGAAGACCTCCACTCTATGCAGCTCTGAAGACCTCCATTTTGTGGAGCCTGAAGACCTCTACTCTATGGAGCCCTGAAGACCTCCATTCTGTGGAGCCTGAAGACCTCTACTCTATGGAGTCCTGAAGTCCTCCACTCTATGGAGCTCTGAAGACCTCCACTCTATGGAGCTCTGAAGACCTCCACTCAATGGAGCTCTGAAGACCTCCACTCTATGGAGCTCTGAAGACCTCTACTCTATGGAGCTCTGAAGACCTCCACTCAATGGAGCTCTGAAGACCTCCAC
>JABMCL010003375.1:192500-275000 GCA_018857735.1 Alviniconcha marisindica
CAGTAAACATGGTGCTCAACGTTCTCAGAAACCATAAGGCTTATTGGGGACGGGGAGAAGAGGGAAGGGGGTATGGAGGTGGGTGGGTGAGATTATATACCATCGATACACTATCACCACCTGAATGGCATCTGCATTAAGGTGGGCAGCGATGAGAGCCATCTTAATGTTTCATTAATTGTGAGGGACAAAGTCACAAGACAGTGTCCACAGACCACAGCTTTTGAAGAGAAAGGAGAGCCGAAGCGGATTCGAACCGATGTCCCTCTGCTTACCAACCTAACGCCTTACCGCTACGATGTTTTTAAGCAGCAATGTTCCCAAGTAAATGATGATAATGTTCCCAAGCGCTAGATAGTTAGTTACTTAGTGGATTTTAACGTCCTGTCAACCGCACAGGGTCAGCTGAGGACAATCAAATTCTGTCAAACCAAATTCACATTTCAAAACTTCTCATATATAACCTTTTTTCAAGTCAACCCACAGTTTATGGTATCTGTGGACGTTAAACACGACGTTTACTATTCAACCCGAAAAACCAGTCCCTATGAAACATAAAAAACAAAACGTTCATACACAAATATAAAACACATTTTCGAAAAGTTAATGCATTCGATATGATCCCTGTTAAAAGAGCACATGAGCCTAGGACATGCTGCATATTGTCAACCATTTCGTCTAATTTATCGATACCAGAGTAAACAAAACAAAACAATTCAAAAAAGGAATGGACAGAAACAATAAACACTTTAAAAACAAACCCAAACCCACGTTATACCAAATACCAATGCCATGAGATTATTATGGCAGCAATCTGCACACACCACCTACCACCTACCATCTCCTAGCTCCTCAACAAGAGCCGTACAAAAAAGCATAACTCTTAACAACAACAACAAAATAAAATTAAAATCTGAGTTTTCTAGGGTGAAAGGTTAGGAAAATGGACCATTAGCAGGAAAATGACAAGACAGAAAGGTCAAGAAAAGCAAGAGAGGAGACAGGAAAGGGGAATCAAATGGCAGCCATGAGCGGAAGAAAAAGAAAGAAAGAAAAAAGGGAAGAAAAAGAAAGAAAGAAAGAAAGAAAGAAAGAAAGAAGGAAAGAAAGTAAACATCACTAACTGCAAGTGAGTGATACTTGTATTGTCTTTGTTATTGCCGACGCCTCTCCCCTTCCCTTCCCCCCTCCCCCGTCTCTCCTCCCTGTTAATCATTTTTCCACGACCAACAATTCTGCTGGTGCGACGTACTTTGCTGAAGCGAACCGATCTCGCCAGTGCAAGTCTAGCAGTTTAGAAATCGTCGTCGTTGTCCTTCTCGCTCTCGCTCTTCTCGCATACCGTGCTCCGACTTCCGCTAGTTGTCATGGAAACAACGCTCCCGGATGTCACGGGTGCTGCACATGCGCCGCACAGGAGTCGCTTGCACTGGGCCCTGAAGCGTGTGCCCGTCAGACAGTACAGGTAGAAGTTGACCGTGGAGTTGCAGTACCACATCAAGTTGACCACCGCCCAAGCCAAACGCATCCATGCGTTATAACGAGCACCGGCCCGCGCCAAGTAATGCTGGACGATGATGAAGATGCACACGGGCAGCGACAGACAAATGTACGTCACTGACACGCTCATCAAGGTCACGGTCAGCGATGACGCGGCTTTCTCTCGCACGTCACTCCGGCGGTCCGAGCCGGTTGGAGCCGCGGTCAAGCGGCGAGCCAGGCGAGCGGAGCGAGTCACGGTGGTGGCGAGCAGAACGTTGCCGACCAGGAGGAGCGAGGAAGGGAGGAAGGAGCTGACGACCAGGTCGATCCAGGGGAAGACGAACAGGGCGTAAAAACTCAGGTCGTCGTCGTGGTCGACCACATTGGCGCAGAACTCTGACGTGTCGTTGGTGGACGGTTCCTGCAACCTGATGGCAGCGAGGTGGTGTGCGTTGATGGCCACCAAGAGAACGACCACGACCAAGACCGTTGTCTGCAGACAAATAATACTAATATAACGACAACAATAACATTACTGCTGCTACTTCTACTACGCTGTACTAGTCTACTACTACTACTACAACTACTACTACTACTACTACTACTGGAATAGTGTACGTTTATAATGTTCTTTCCTGAAGTGACCCTGTACGGTTGACGGGACATAATAATGATAATAATAATAATAATAATAATGGAAATTTGTAAAGCGCCTAACCTGCGGCTCAAAGCGCTGAACAAGCATACACACATAATGTACATCGAGATGGAAAATGTTATCAAAAAACAAAACAAAAACAACAACAAAAGAAGAAGATATCGACAAGGTTTTTAAACACTATGCTAGATACACACACACACACACACACACACACACACACACACACACACACACACACACACACACACACACACACACACACACACACACACACACACACACACAAAACACACACACACACACACACACACAACCACCCACACACACAACACACACACACACACACACACACACACACACACACACACACACACACACACACACACAACACACACACACACACACACCACACACACAACAACACACACACACACACACACACACACACACACACACACACTGTACAGACTGATAGGAGTGAAGGACAACGCGGCTTAACTGAAATATTCTGAGAAGAGAAATGTCTTTAGTTGGCTTTTGAAGGAAGAGAGAGTGGCAGAGTGCCTGATGTCTTGGGGGAGATTGTTCCAGAATCAGAATATTGAACACAGACAGTCCTACTGATGCTATTTTCAAAAACCACCACCAGCTAAAATCGAGTGTGTGTGTGTGTGTGTGTGTGTGTGTGTGTGTGTGTGTGTGTGTGTGTGTGTGTGTGTGTGTGTGTGTGTGTGTGTGTGTGTGTGTGTGTGTGTGTGTGTGTGTGTGTGTGTGTGTGTTGTGTGTTGTGTGTTGTGTGTGAGTGTGTGTGTGCGTGTGTGTGTGAGTGTGTGTGGTGTGTGTGTGTGTGTGTGTGTGTGTGTGTGTGTGTGTGTGTGTGTGTGTGTGTGTGTGTGTGTGTGTGTGTGTGTGTGTGTGTGTGTGTGTGTGTGTGTGTGTACACACACGCGTGGATACAATTTAGTTAACAGAGTTTAACAGATTAATCTTTTTGTGGCCACATTTTATCCAGACAGATTAAACCATCTTAATTATCATCAATCAGTTACACCTCAGTCCCTCTGGAAACACCTACCGATTGGCCAAACGCTAGATTTGTTAAAAGTCACACTTTCGTCCATTTTGCTTAGAATCAATGGAACTGAACTCAGGCACCTCAGATCGAGTCATTCTTACCTGAACTTTTCGGCGTGTGCTCAGCAGACCAACCCGATGCGGCAACAGCACCGACACCACCCGCTGCATCGTCATCGCCACCAGGAACCAAGCCGACGTCATCGCGGACAAGTAGACGACGAACACGTGTATCTTGCATATGACGTCGTGCAGTTCCCTCAGATCAAGCGTGACGGTGCGGTAGAGCCACTGACGCAGGAGCCCCGTGTAGAGAAGAACGAGATCCGAGACAGCCAGCGCCGCGAAGAACAGGGACATGGACCCGCTGGACCCCCCTCGCGGCATCGTGCGCAGGATGACCAAGGTCATGCAGTTCCCGAACGTTCCCAGAAGCAGGATGACGGGAGGGCAGACCTTCCACAGGGTCATGGCCACTTGATACGATGCCAGAGACTCCTCGGCCACAGCGATGTTATCGGGGACGGTGTCTTCGGTTCGGTTCTCCGGGTGGGCGTTGATCGTGGTTTGGAACGAGATGTTGAAGGTAGCCATGACCAGCTCCATGATCATTTGACTCCTACAATGGAACACCTCTAATAAGACCTGAGAGATATACCCCTGATGATAGATCGTGCAGATTATAAGCCACCCGAATAAAAGACCACTTTGACGAGAGACCACCCTGATCAAACGCACCCTGATGAGAGACGACCCTGATGAGAGACACCCTGACGAGGGACCACCCTGATGAAATACCACCCTGACGAGGGACCACCCTGATGAAATACCACCCTGACGAGTGACCACCATGATGAAATACCACCCTGACGAGAGACCACCCTGACGAGGGACCACCCTGATGAAATACCACCCTGACGAGGGACCACCCTGATGAAATACCACACTGACGAGAGACGACCCTGATGAAACACAACCCTAGCGTATTGGCACTCTTGGAAAATACCATTATTACCGGATCTGTCCAATCGTGTTAGTGTCTTCCGTGCCAATATTTCTTTACACCACATTCTATTTACAGAACACTCGGAACACACCACAACCAAAACCGCATACGTACATTGTCATTTTGTATCGTATAACTGTTGTTTAACTGTTATTTTGTCACTCGAATTAGCCCTGATATAACCCTACGTGGTTCACTGGGCTCAAAGCACCAACTAACTAACTCGTCAATTGAAAAGGGGGCTTACCCCGAAAATTCGGATTTTAAAAATTCTCATATGAAATTAGCGTTCTTTTTGTCCTGTGATGTGTTTGTATCTCTACTGACAGATCGATGCAAATGAATGACATGATAGGCTCCACTTTCAAATCATTACGAATTGAAGACGTCATGTAGGACGTCATTCGCCTCCCTCTTTCTCACTCACAGGCAGATCGCACAGAGTATTAACGCGTAGTCCCGATGATTACCGAGTTCTCCCTCTCTCTTTGTAAATATAAAAAACGTGACTGAAAGGTCGCCACAGGTCGACAAAGGTCGACTTGTGAAGAGTCAAATGGAGACACTGTTTGCGTTCTAAGACAGTGACGTAGGGTAGTCATCCTTGTTTCAGACCTTTGTTGTTGTTGTTGTTGTTGTTTGTTGTTGTTGTTGTTGTTGTTGATATAATGTATGTTTTCCTCCTCTCAGTGTAAAGTTGAACAATGTGAAGCTAATTTGCGCGCTGCGAATTTTGACTTGTCACGTTACGAGCACTTCCAAGTAAGGAGCGGGTACTGTGGTGTATTTAAAGGGGAACCGAACCCAAGAAGCATCACTGACTCTTTTAAGCCTACTTTTAATGGTGATGGTACGGTGTTAGGAGAGAAGGTTGCACTGTGTCGTTGAAAACGATGTGTCTGCTACTTCTGTAAATATTGTAACAGCTCCTTTGGTTGCTTCACCAGGCTGTTGTATTTCGTGCAAATCTCTTCAGCAGTCCAAGTCTCGATTCCCGACATCCTTCTTCCAACTCGGAAACCAAGGCTTGGAGTGTGCGCAGAACACTGAGTCCCTAGCCTGGGTTTCGGGTTGGATGAAAGATCCCGGAGACCTCTTATGGCGACATGACGACCCCTATCCTGTGGCGACATGGAGACTTCTATCCTGTGGCGACATGGAAACTTCTATCCTGTGGCGACATGGAGACTTCTATCCTTTGGCGACATGGAGACTTCTATCCTGTGGCGACATGGAGACTTCTATCCTGTGGCGACATGGAGACTTCTATCCTTTGGCGACATGGAGACTTCTATCCTGTGGCGACATGGAGACCTCTATCCTGTGGCGACATGGATATCTCTGTCCTGTGGCGACATGGAAATCCCTATCCTGTGGCGACCTCAAGAGTTCCACCCTTTAGCGACTTGAATGTAGCCTCCCTGGTCACCTCATATTTGTGTCGACGTCGAGAACCCCATCCTGTGCGTCCTGAAGACCTCCACCCTTCGGCGACGTAAGACCTTCACACCGCGGTGACCTGAAGATCTCTACCCTATGAAGACCTCCACCCTGTGTTAACCCTGTGGCTACAAAGACCTCCACCCTACAGCAATGACCTGCAAACCTGCGGCGACCTGGAGACCTCCATCCTGCGGCGACCTGGAGACCTCCATCCTGCGGCGACCTGGAGACCTCCATCCTGCGGCGACCTGGAGACCTCCATCCTGCGGCGACCTGGAGACCTCCATCCTGCGGCGACCTGGAGACCTCCATTCTGCCGCGACCCGGAGACCTCCATCATGCGGCGACCTACAGACCACCATCCTGCGGCGACCCTGTGAGCGCCATCCTTACTGCAGCCTGGATACTCCCTCCCAGTGGCGACCGAAATACTCCCCCCTCCCCCCCTAACCCCCCCCCCCCTCCCCCACCGTCTGCGACCACCTTGAAACCCACCTGCAGCAACCCGTGATATCCGTCCCTCCGCAACCTTAGCTGAACCACCATCCTGACGGCGACCTTCGTCTCTCCCCTCCCCCTACGCCAGACCCCTCTTCCCTCGGCGACCTTGAACCTCACTCTTGCGGCGACCTGATATCCTCCTCCCCCAACCCACCTGCCCTTCTTTGTGGCACCTGGATACCCTTACCTTGCGGCGACCTGTATACTTCCCATCTTGCGGCGACCTGGATACCCCCCACGCAGGCACACTGGCTACACTTGATTCTCAGCAAGCCTCACTCAAAACAACACAACACACACACACACACACACACACACACACACACACACACACACACACACACACACACACACACACACACACACAACACACACACCACACACCACACCACACACACACACACACACACACACACACACACACACACACACACACACACACACACACACACACACACACAGATTACATAAATGCGTTCTATAATCAGGGGCCTGTTCCTCTCTGGAGTGGTCTTATGCCGCAGACTGTACAGCTGATTTCAAGAAACGCTGTCCCTGTAAAACCGAACAGACACAATTAATTCAGTCTGAGTCAAAACAGGTATACATCTGCACGATCACCGCAAAAAGTCCCACGAGTAATAGGTACACTCTAGTGACTCAACGGATATCAAAACAAAGCATAAAAATTATGTTCTACTTCCATTTCTGTCTGATACTCCTGAAGTGTCCCACGACGAAAGAATGTTTTCCAAAATCGATGCAAAATAACCTTGCAATTTGAAACTCGATCTGTCTTTTCTGGACAAATATGTTTCCAGAAGGCCAGTTCCTGCAAAACTACTCGTACAATCGATACGCTTGTTAAAACAGGAGAGAAAAAAAACATGCCGATACATGTGCTAGCAGTCAGGTCCGTCACAAAAACCGATACAGATACAGGCAAAATTGGAAAGGAGGAGACAATCAGCTGTATGTACACATGCAGTTAACGACCCTGGCGAGTTCAAGCGACGCACAAAACGATGCCAAGGCGTTCCCAACGGGAGTAATTGAACTTACGCCGCTGTTGTAACTTCTCGAATGGTCTTGTTTTGTACGTTTTCCTAGACAACCTCCCCACTTGGGTACCATGGACGCAGAAATTAAGGTTCCAGCTGCTGATACTCCAGAGTTATTAATGTGTCTCTCTTTTAAGCCCGAAGTAGGTCAGAACGTAGCCTTGCGTGCTTCGACCACTATCGGAAATTCTGCCTCTTTCAACTTCATTTCTGTCCCAGATATAGTCCCAGAGGTCACGTACCCAGTACTCAGTTAAACTAGACTTAAAGTGTTCCTTAGAGTGTGCCAAACACGTTACAAATTGTTCCCAAGAAATATTTTGGGATACACCAGATTTACAGCCCTTGACGTAAGGGTACCGTCTTTCACATCGACTGAAGACACCAAAGCGCTGTTGAAAATAACCTTACTGAAATCGCCGAGAAATCATTTTGTATTGATCATAATGATTCAAATCAATACTGAGTGTGTGTCCAAATGCCTTCTGCACTGTCTAGAACAAACAGAATAGAAATATGGTGAGGCATTGGTTCACAGTTATGGTTTAACTAAGCATAGTGTACTTCTAGTGTGGAAAACTTTAGAAATGAAGAAAATAAGTTATGCCTCATACCTATTACTAATTCATTGCTTCAGAATGCCACAGTGGGGTATTGTGTTTATTCTCAATTCAATTTTGTGATGCTGTGACGTGTCTGGTTGTCACAGTACTGGATTTACATCCCCTACCCCCCAAATCCAAGAATGTCAGAATTCGTGTCTTCGCCCATAGTAACATGATTTTAATTTGATAAAAACCTAATAATTCTAATGTTTTCTTAGCTTAAAATAGAATAATGTACATTCTGAAATAATTTGATCGAAGTTCAGTGTTCAGTTTGTCTACAGATAATTGGAGTATGCAGAACTGAGTAGACGGAAAACGACGTCGCGAATGAAAAAACATACAGACTGAGACTATCACCTCAAAAGAACAGAAAAAAGCCAAGGCGTGTGTTGTTCACTTCCAAGGTTTAGCTGGTGGATCATATGTAACCTTTTTTTAATGCAAACGACCTGGGAACAGAACGGAGAAGCTTCAAAATATTTGCAGATGGAGGAACCTGATGACTCGACATACCGAATGGAAGATGCGTACAAGTGCCTGACATGATTATCATCGCGACTGTTACCAGGGCTTCCGTCTGCAGATATTTTGAAACTTCTCTGTCCTATTACCAGGTCCTTTGCAATTAAAAAAGTTTACAATGTTATGAGCGTATAGTTTATTCCAGTCCTATCCGTTGCTTTCGGCCATGATGTTTTCCAGCAGTAATTTTCCCAAGTAAACGACGGTGTTCCGAAGCGATAATGTTCGAAAGCACTAATTTTTAATGTTCGCAAGAGACAACCTTTCCCATGGATAATATTCCGAAGCAATAATATAGCGAGTGGTGATATTTTCAAGCTCGGTGACGTAACCGTTTAAGATTCTGACATCTCTTCAAAAACCTCACAGCTGAAGATCTGGCCGTGCTGCACATACACTGACATCGCTACGCTTGGGAAGTGTATCCTGTCGGCCAAATGTGTAAGCTACGCTTAGGAAGTGTATCCTGTCGGCCAAATGTATAGGCTACGCTTGGGAAGTGTATCCTGTCGCTCAAATATATAGGCTACGCTTGGGAAGTGTATCCTGTCAGCCAAATGTATAGGCTACCGAACAGCATTAGTTCTTTCGTGACACTTACTTCAGCCACGAGACAGCTAGGGTTTTGCGGTGATTGTCTTCTAAGGATTTCCTGCTTATATACCATTGTGTGTGTGTGTGTGTGTGTGTGTGTGTGTGTGTGTGTGTGTGTGTGTGTGTGTGTGTGTGTGTGTGTGTGTGTGTGTGTGTGTGTGTGTGTGTGTGTGTGTGTGTGTGTGTGTGTGTGTGTGTGTGTGTGTGTGTGTGTGTGTGTGTGTGTGTGTGCGTGCATGTGCATGTGCATGTGCATGTGCATGTGGAAGAGAAAGAAAGCAAACAGGAGGTACACATCACAAATTGTACAAGTAAGTGACGGTATATTTGTTGCCATCAACCGCCCCCCCCCCCCCCCCCCCCCCTCCCCCTTACTCCTTCTTCCCTTCCTGTTAAACGGAATTTTCCACGATCAATAACTCTGGTGGTGCCATGTAGCTTACAGTACTGAACCGTGATAATAATATAATAATAAATTATTTACGGGGCCCCGTCTCGTAAGAGCCCTGAGCGCTTACAAGGAACACTCTTTCCCTCACACACACTACACACAACACACCCCACAAAACAACACACACACACACCACACACCCCCCCAAAAAAAAACAAACCCAAAAACAACCCCCCAAACCCCCACACAAAAACCGCGCCCCGGCCCCGCGCGGCGCACAGACCCGCACACACCCCCACAAAAAAAAAAAAACAAAAAAAAAAAAACCAAAAAAACACAAACACACAAAAAAACAACCCAAAACCCGCAACCCCCACGCACCCCACACACAAACACACACCCCACACCCCAAAAACCCCACAAACCGCGGGGGCGCGCGCGCACACAAGCAAAACACGCACAACGAACCAAACGCAAACAAAAGAAAAAAAAAAAGAAAAACAAAAAACACAAAAAAAAACAAACACACCCAAAAACACAAACCCACACACCCACACAAAAACAACCCCACCCAAAAACACGTACAGTACACGCACACACATCAAACACAACACCACACCCTAAAAACCACACGCAAAACGCCACACAAACACCACGGGGCCCCCCAACACACCCAATACAAGGACACGCACACACACAAACAAACAACCCAAAAAAACCCCCACACCGCACCCCACAAGCACCCACCCAAAGCGCGCGCCCGCCCCACACACACCCCACACACACCCCCACCACACGGACAAACAAAACCACAAACACACACACACCCCACACCAAAACACCCCCCCCACACACACACACCACAAAAACCCCCAAAACACACACACCCACACCACCCCAAAACCCCCACACAACAAAACACACCCCAAAACCCCAAAAAAGAACAAAGGGAAAAACACACACACACACACACACACAAACAAAACCCCACACACCCCAAAACACACCGCCCACACACAAACACAACACCACACCACACACAACACACACACACACAACCCACACACACACCACACACCCCAAAACCCCACACACACACCAAAAACACCACAAAACACACCACACACCCACCACACACACACGAAAACCCCACACAACCACACAAAAACACACACACACCACACACACACACACACCACACAAAAACACAAAAAAAAAAAAACCCAACACACAAAAAAACACACACAAAATCCACACACACAAACACACACACACCACACAAACAAACCACACCACACAAAAACAAACACACCCCACAAACACACCCACACACACCACCCCCACACACACCCACACACCCCCCACACACAAACCCCACCACACACCACACCACCCCACACACACAACCACACACCCACAAAAACACACACACACCCACACACAAAAACCCCACACACACACCCCCAAAACACCCACACACCACACACACACACCCCACACAAACACACACACAAAACCACACACACACACACACAACCACTTTCGGCAGAATCCTTTGGAACAGCAGTCAACCCATAATGGATGCTAACTGTTCGACGTTTTCCGCTAAAAACACTTACCCAAACCACTGCGTAGCAGTCGTCTTCAGAAAACTAACAAAGCAGTTGGATACAATACAGTTTAAGGCGTTGACCTGACTCTTTGTGGTCACATTTTCTCCATATAGATCCCCTCTTTTCCACGGAGGCATTTTTTGGAGATACTGTCTCCCTAGAGGTAAGACAACTCATGAGTCATTCTGACCTGAGCTTTTAGGCGTGTGCTCAGCAGACCAACCCGATGCGGCAACAGCACCGACACCATCCGCTGCGATGGATAATTCACTCGAGATTCCGTTAATGACCTAAGAATGAAACTGTGTAGAATTCTCTGGGGGGTCCCTTGATTGAGCTAAAAGTGAAAACGTTGTGTAATTTCTATATGTTCTAAACTATAACCTTCAAATCCCTAAGTCCCTGAACAAGGACCGCCGCTCTTTTAAGACTACTTTTACGGGTGCTGATGTTAGCAGATGAGTTGCGCTGTCTTACTGAAAACAATGTTCCTGCTACTTCTGTAAAAACTATAAAACGTTTTGTTGTTGTTGTTGTTGTTGTTGTTGTTTTACAGACTGCTGTATTTCGGAAACAGGCCAGGTCTCGATTCCCGACGTCCTTCTTCCAACCTGCAAACCAAGGCTTGGAGTGTGCGCAGAACACCGAGTCTATAGCCTGGGTTTCGGTTTCGATGAAACATACCGGAGATCTCCACCCTGTGGTGACATGTAGGGCCGCATCCTATCACCACCTGGAAATCTCCACCCTTTGGTGACATGTAGGCCAGCATCCTATGACCACCTGGAAATCTCCACCCTGTGGTGACATGTAGGCCCACCTGGAGATCTCCACCCTGTGGTGACATGTAGGCCCGCATCCTGTGACCACCTGGAAATCTCCACCCTGTGGTGACCTGAAGACCTGTGCGATGACTTGGAGAGCACTACACCGCGGCGACCTGCACCCTGAGGCGACCTGAAGACTTACTGCCTTCGGCGACCTTAAAACCTACACGATGCGGCGATGTGGAAACTGTACATAATAATAATAATAATTAATGATTCTTATAAAGCACTGTTCTCTAACCAGAGTTAAACTCACTGCGCTGTACAAACATCCTATGACAAAAACCACACTAACATACGAACAGAATCTTAAATATTGTAGTCTACCATTATTACCTATCAAACAATAACCATGTTACACATACAAAAACACATACAAAAAAAAAAGTGAAAAGGAGAAAAGAGAGAGAAAGAGAGGAGAAGAAAACAGAGACAGAGACCCGAGACAGAGACAGAAGAGGAGGAAGGGCTATCACCATAAGGCCAGCTGAAGACCCTCCCCACCTCCACCACCCGTCATGTGGCCAGCTGAAGACCCCCCACCTCCACCACCCGGGCATGTGGCCACCTGGAGACCCCCCCCCTCCACCACCCGGGGCATGTGGCCACCTGGAGACCCCCCCCCTCCCCCACCCGTCATGGGCCACCGGAGACCCCCCCCCCCCCACCCGTCTGTGGCCACCTGGAGAACCCCCCCCCTCCACCACCCGTCATGTGGCCACCTGGAAAACCCCCCACCTCCACCAACCCCCCATGGGCCACCTGGGACCCCCCCCTCCACCAAACCCCTCATGTGGCCACCTGGAGGGCCCCCCCCCCTCCCCCACCCGGGCATGTGGCCACCTGGAGACCCCCCCCCTCCACCACCCCCATGTGGCCACCTGGAGACCCCCCCCCTCCACCCCGGGCATGTGGCCACCTGGAGACCTCCCACCTCCACCACCCGTCATGTGGCCACCTGGAGACCCCCCACCTCCACCACCCGTCATGTGGCCACCTGGAGACCCCCCCCCTCCACCACCCGTCATGTGGCCACCTGGAGACCCCCACCTCCACCACCCGTCATGTGGCCACCTGGAGACCCCCCACCTCCACCACCCGTCATGTGGCCTCCTGGAGACCCCCACCTCCACCACCCGTCATGTGGGGCCCCCTGGAGACCTCCACCTCCACCACCCGTCATGTGGCCACCTGGAGACCTCCACCCTGCCGTGACTGAAGACCTCAGTCCTGCGGTGACCTGAGTGTTCACCTGACGTGTTTTGAGCGCTAATTAACTCCCTTTGTGCGCTGATTCAACAGAGGTGTGTTGTGTCTTGTTTTTTTTTTTCGTGTTTGCTGTTGACTGTTTGACCTACCCGTGTATTCTTTTGTGTTGCCCGTTTGACCAAATGGAGTGTTGACTTTTTAACCTGTTTGACTTACCCGTGTATGCTGTTGATTGTGTCGTCCTGTTTGACTTACTCATGTGTCCTGTTTGACTTACGTGCTTGCTGTTGACTGTTTGACTTACCCGTATGTACTGTTGACTGTGTTGTCCTGTTTGACTTACTCGTGTATGCTGTTGATTGTGTCGTCCTGTTTGACATACTCGTGTATGCTGTTGACTGTGTTGTTCTGTTTGACTTACTCGTGTATGCTGTTGACTGTGTCGTCCTGTTTGACTTACTCGTCTTTGCTGTTGATTGTGTCGTCCTGTTTGACTTACTCGTGTATGATGTTGACTGTGTTGTGTCCTGTTTGACTTACTCGTGTTTGCTGTTGACTGTGTTGTGTCCTGTTTGACACAACTCGTGTATGATGTTGACTGTGTTGTGTCTTGCTTGACTTACTCGTGTTTGCTGTTGACTGTGTTGTGTCCTGATTGACTTACTTGCGTATAATGTTGGCTGTGTTGTGGTCTCGTTGCTGTTGACTGTGTTGTATCCTGTTTGACGTACTCGTGTATGCTGTTGACTGTGTCATGTTTGACTTACTCGTGTATGCTGTTGACTGTGTTGTCCTGTTTGACTTACTCGTGTATGCTGTTGACTGTGTTGTGTCCTGTTTGACTTACCCGTGTTTGCTGTTGACTGTGTTGTGTCCTGTTTGATTTATTTGTGTTTGCTGTTGACTGTGTTGTCCCGTTTGACTTACTCGTGTTTGCTGGTGACTGTGTTGTGTCCTGATTTATTTATTCGTGTCTGCTGTTGACTATGTTGTCCCGTTTGACTTACTCGTGTATGTTGTTGACTGTGTAGTAATCTGAACTGTGATCCTGTTGCTGGAATTTACTGGTTATCTCCTCTCCTCCGCCCCAATCTCATCAGAAGTTGCGGAATAAAACAAGACAGCACAGAAATAAAGAACAAAAACCAATGATGCTGTTGAAATTTTATTCTGGGACTTATGAACAGATTCTATTCGATTTAGCAATGATTTTCCCCCCAGTCGTTTTTGCACTTGATTACATATATTATATGTACCGTACCATAAATTATGATTAGAATGTCATACACAGAATCAATGCAAGCAAACAAGACACACATTAACAAGATACACATCGATTTTTACTTGGCTACTGGACTAAAGTGGTGTTTTGTTAAATCGCAGCGAAAACAGATGCTGTAAAAGGAGTCAATCAGTGAGAGAGAAAAAAAACAACAACAAAAAACATGCAACTTCACTTACGATAAAATAACGAACAGCCATTATGTCCCATGGCTAATTAACGACAGAAGAGATGTGAGCCATTGATGAGAAACGTTCACTTTGTTCGCACTGCCGTAGAATGACTGGAAAAGACAATTCTGGCATGCCACGTAGAACAAGAAAATGCTAAGTCAACTCACGTTCAAAAGACCAAACTGAAACTCCAGTTTCTTCCAGACTTTTTGTGTGGGTGAAAATGGACCAGTGTCAAGAAACCCATTAACATCTGCCAATTTCACGAAAAGCACGGGTGGCAAGAAGGGGATGGGGCGGGGGGTAAATCATGCCTGTTTTTCTAGTGAGGTATTTGAGCATGTGCTTAATAACGAAACCTATTAAATTTTACAAGCGTATGCCGTCTTTGATGACTTTTACCATTTTAAAGGTCACATTCAGAAGCCACATACGTAGGATGCATGTGTGTTTAGCTGTAACCTGCACCTGCACTTTTTGGCAGAATGACCGGGATCTTTCTGGAAAAAAGTTAGGAGCATGAACCATTAGCAGGAAAATGACAAGACAGAAAGGGCAAGACGACTATGCAGAAAAACAAGAGAGGAAATAGGAAAGGGGAATCAAATGGCAGCCATGAGCGGACGAAAAAAAATGAAAAAAAATAAACATCACTAATTGTGCAAGTGAGTGATACTTCCCCCTCCACCCCCCACCCCCACCCCCACCTCCTCTTCCTTTTCCCTTTCCTCTTCCCTCTGAAACGTATTTTTTCCACGACCAATATTTCTACTGGTGTAACGTACTTTGCTGAAGCGAACCGATCTCGCCAATGCAAGTCTAGCAGTTTAGAAATCGTTGTCGTTGTCCTTCTCGCATACGGTGCTCCGAATTCCGCTAGTTGTCATGGAAACAAAGGTCCCGGATGTCACGGGAGCTGCACACGCGCCGCACAGGAGTCGCTTGCACTGGGCCCTGAAGCGTGTGCCCGTCAGACAGTACAGGTAGAAGTTGACCGTGGAGTTGCAGTACCACATCAAGCTGACCACCGCCCAAACCAGCTCCGTCCAGGCGTTACGACGAGCATCACCCCACGCCACGTAAGGCTGAAGGACGAAGAAGATGCTCACGGGCAGCGTCAGACAGAGGTACGTCACTGACACGCTCATCAAGGTCACGGTGAGCGATGACGCGGCTTTCTCTCGCACGTCACTCCGGCGGTCCGAGCCGGTTGGAGCCGCGGTCAAGCGGCGAGCCAGGCGAGCGTAGCGAGTCACGGTGGTGGCGAGCAGAACGTTGCCGACCAGGAGGAGCGAGGAAGGGAGGAAAGAGCTGACGACCAGGTCGATCCAGGGGAAGACGAACACGGCATAATAACTCAGGGCGTCGTCGTCGTCGACTACGGTCATGCAGAACTTTGACGTGCCGTTGGTGGGCGGTTCCTGCAAGCGGAGGGCAGCGAGGTGGTGTGCGTTGATGGCCACCAAGAGAACGACCACGACCAAGACCGCTGTCTGCAGACAAATAATACTAATATAACGACGACAACAATAACATGACTGCTGCTACTGCCTCCTCCGTCCTAGCCTACTACTACTAGGCTACTACTATTTTTCTTGTGTATGTACAGTCTTAGTTGTCATAGATGTATTACTACCTTCGGGTTTTTTGTGTGTTTTTTTCTCATTTAGAAAATGTTGGAGAATGTTGTAAAGCGCAGTGAGTTTGTGTACACTAGAGAATAGCGCTATACAAAAGTTATCTACTACTACTACTACTACTACTACTACTACTACTACTACTACTACTACTACTACTACTACTACTACTACTACTAGAATCCCAGAAGTGACTTTATGTCCTCAGTGACATCCTGCGCACTTACAGGATGTCTATATTATCTAAAACCAATGTTATATGTAGCAGCACAGAAAGCACAGTCCTACCGTCGAGTAAGCGTTGAAGGTGCAATCCAATAAGATCGATCCGCACATAGTCTCTCTGTCTGTCTGATTATCTGTCTCTGTCCCTCTCCTCCCCCCCCCTCACACCCCCCCCCCCTCCCACCACCCACCCCCTACCATCCCCCAGCACACATACACGCATCGATACAATTTAGTTTACAACGTTGAAAAGAATATCTATTTGTGGCCCAATTTTTTTCCAGCTAGATTAAATCAACTTTTCGTCAACAGTTACGCCGAAACGATCCTTGAAACGGACCTACTGACTAGCCTAATGCCAGATTTTTTTAAAGTCACATTTTCGTTCATTTTGCCTTAAGATCAATCGGAACAAATTCGAAGATACTATGCCGCGAGATCGAACTCAAGCACCTCATGAGTCATTCTTACCTGAGCTTTTCGGCGTGTGCTCAGCAGACCAACCCGATGCGGCAACAGCACCGACACCATCCGCTGCATCGTCATCGCCACCAGGAACCAAGCCGACGTCATCGCGGACAAGTAGACGACGAACACGTGTATCTTACATATGACGTCGTGCAGTTCCCTCAGATCAAGCGTGACGGTGCGGTAGAGCCACTGACGCAGGAGCCCCGTGTAGAGAAGAACGAGATCCGAGACAGCCAGCGCCGCGAAGAACAGGGACATGGACCCGCTGGACCCCCCTCGCGGCATCGTGCGCAGGATGACCAAGGTCATGCAGTTCCCGAACGTTCCCAGGAGCAGGATGACGGGAGGGCAGACCTGCCACAGGGTCATGGCCGCTTGATACTGCGGCAGAGATTCCATGGCCACAGCGCTGCTGTCGGGGTCGGTGTCTTCGGTTCGGTTCTCCGGGTGGGCGTTGATCGTGGTTTGGAACGAGATGTTGAAGGTAACCATGACCAGTTCTCGACGTCGAGTAGGTGGTGATCATTTGCCTCCTACAGTGGAAAACTTCTGATGAGGCCTGAGAGAGATACCCCTGATGATAGATCATGCAGATTAGAAGCCACCCGACTAAAAGACCACCCTGATGAAATGCCACCCTGATGAGAGACAACCCTAATGAAATACCACCCTTATGAGAGACCACCCTGATCAAACACCATCCTGATGAGAGACCACCCTCATCAAAGATCACCTAGACGAATGACCACCTGGAGAGAGACCATTATATTGAAAGCTATCCTGATGAGAGATCACCCCTGTTTTATGACAACTTTTGTGAAGCCTTTTGCTTCATATATCCATGCAAAAGACTCCTGACCAAGGACATCCCTCTTGGTACACTCTTTGTGAGTGGTTTATGTTCCTTATTTGGTCATTCTTTAGGATTTGGCTATGGGATGAAAAACAGGTTCAGAAACCCAGAGTTTACCGTTGTGCGCAGTGGAAAATACCATTATTTACGGATCTGTTCATTCGTGTTAGTGTCTTCCGTGTCAATATTTCTTTATACCAAATTCTATTTATAGAACACTCGGAACACACCACAACCAAAACCGCATACGGACATTGTCATTTTGTATCGTATAACTGTTGTTTAACTGTTGTTTTGTCACTTGAATTAGCCCTGATATAACCCTACGTGGCTGACTGGGCTCAAAGCACCAACTAACTAATTAACTTTTTACTTGAAATGGGCGCTTACCCCGAACATTCTCATTTTTTTGTATTCTCATATGAAATTAGCATTCTTTTTGTCCTGTGATGTGTTTGTATCTCTAATGACAGATCGATGCAAATGAATGACATGATAGGCTCCACTTTCAAATCATTACGAATTGAAGACGTCATGTAGGACGTCATTCGCCTCCCTCTTTCTCAGTCACAGGCAGATCGCACAGAGTATTAACGCGTAGTCCCGATGATTACCGAGTTCTCCCTCTCTCTTTCTAAATATAAAACACGTGACTGAAAGGTTTCAGGCTTGTGAAGAGTCAAATGGAGACAATGTATTCGTTTTAAAACAATGATGTAGCGTAGTCGTCCTTGCTTCAGATTGTTGTTGTTGTTGTTGTTGTTGTTGTTGTTGCTGCTGCTGCAGTTCTTGTTCAGATAAAGTGATTTCCCCCCCTGTCAGTGTAAAGTTTAACAGCGTGAAGCTAATTTGCAGCGCTGCGAATTTTAACTTCTCACATTACGAGCATTTCTAAATAAGGAGCGGGTAGTATGGTGTATTTAAAGGGGAACCGAACCCAAGAAGCATCACGGTCTCTTTTAAGCCTACTTTTAATGGTAATGGTACGGTGTTAGCAGAGAGGGTTGCACTGTATTATTGAAGACGATGTGTCTGCTACTTCTGTAAATATTGTAACAGCTCTTTTGGTTGCTTCACCAGGTTGTTGTATTTCGTGCAAATCTCTCCGACAGTCCAAGTTTCGATTCCCGACATCCTTTTTCCAACTTGGAAACCAAGGCTAGGAGTGTTTGCAGAACACCAAATCCCTCGCCTGGGTTTCGGGTTGGATGAAAGATACCGGCGATCTCCATCTTGTGGCGACTTGAAGATGTCCATCCTTTGGTGACCTGAATGTCTCCTCCCTATGGCGACCTGGGCACCTCCGTTTTTTGACCTCGAGACCCTCATCCTGTTGCGTCCTGGAGACCTCCACCATATGGCGACCTGAAGATCTCCATCCTATGACGAACTGAAGACCTCAAACCTTTGGTGACATAAGACCTTCACACCGCGGTAACCTGAAGATCTCCACCCTATGAAGACCTCTACCCAGCTGGGATTTGAATACCACCACCCTATGGCTACAGAAACCTCCACCTTCCCACAATGATCTGCAGACCTGCGGCGACCTGAAGACCTCCATTCTGCGGCGACCTGGAGACCTCCATTTAGCCGCGACCTGGAGACCTCCATTCTGCGGCGACATGGAGACCTACATCCTGCGGCGACCTGGAGACCTCCATCCTGCGGCGATCTGGAGACCTCCATCCTGCGGCGACCTGGAGACCTCCATTCGGCCGCGATCCGGAGACCTCCATTCTGCGGTGACCTAGGGACCGCCATCCTTATGGCAACCTGGATACCCCTTCCTCCTCCCTGCAGCGACCTGGATATCTGTCCCCTCTGACGATCTGGCTGGGAACCATCATCCTGAGGCGACCTCGTCCTTTGCCTTCTGCGGCGACCTCAACACTTCCCCCTCCGGCGACCAGAATACCTCCCCACTTAGGCAACCTGGATACCTCCATCCTGGGGCGACCTGGTATCTTTGCCTGCCCCCGTCCCGCCCTTGCAGCTACCCGGATACCTGCCCAATGCGGCGATATTGGGACTTCCATCCTGCAGCGTCTTGAAGATCTCCACCAGTGTTCGCTCGCTGCCACTAAAGGGCAGATGGAGGCTGGCTCGTGACATAGTTGACACTGTTTGCCACCTATTCCGGCCTTGTTTATGACGCCGTTCCATTTTCTGAACTCACATAGCCCATAGCACCTCCAGTAACCAAATTTTCAAAGTCTGCAAACGGCTGAGAGTGAGAAAACTTCTCTTCCTGCTACCGACCCGTCTTGCTTGATGTTTTCTGTGAATATTTTACTCGCAAAGTTACCGATAATTATACGCCCCGACCTTGATAAACAAACTCCTTCGGCCTCGCCTTTGTCTGCCCTGCTTTGTGTTTGTCTTCTGTCCTTGACTAATTCTGTCCGAAGTCTGAGCAGGAACTTAAGGGTGTATACATTTTTGTTGATCTTGTAAAGCGCGGTGTGCTCACCCTCGTCGGTGAGATACGGCGCTTTAGAAATAACCGCTCTTCAGCTGTCGATACGACCCGACACGTGATGCCCCTTCAGTTCAGTTCCCCTTTAACTTGCTGTGTGACCACAGTTTCATTTTGTCATACAAGCCTTTTGTCATCAATTCTAAAAAGTAACAATTAATACTCAAGACGATTTTACTACAATACAAAACAATATAACTTTATTGCCAAGTGTCAATACACTGATCGCACGAGGAATGTTTTGTGGTGCCAAGTACACTCATCACACATTCACTCCAATCATAAAACATTTAATTACAACAACAGCAAATACAAATGCAAAAACAAACAAAAACTGAAACAAAAAAACATCCCGGTAAAAAGTCATTCATAGATAACAACATTGAGAAAATCCCACTGGCATCAAGCTGTGCATATTACATAAAATAAAACTGCCACTTCCCGAGGACCCCCTCTTAAAAGTTAAAAGAGCAATAATAAGAATTATCTACAACAAATTAATTAATTAACCCTGCCGGCTTACTCCCCTGGCCACTACCAACCTGCCTCATCCAAGATCCTACGCACTAAAAACTAAAAACATCCCGCCTGGACTCAATAGACCCGGGAATGGGCCTAGTGTAAGGTCGCCAATAGACGTCACTAGCCTGTTACACCCAACATCCACCCCCCCCCCCCCCCCCCCCTCCCCTACCCCCACCCTCACCTCGAGCAACAACACAACACGTGCGTTCGGTTAAGGGAAACTACTCTGGACGAAGCCAGAGAGGAAGCAGACGGCATTCGCAGGCGAAATTTAAAAACAAAAACAAAAAAGAGCTAGTGTTTGGACACCCTGAATACCATGGATACAGTGCATGTTCTTCGTCCGTAAGTAAAGGATTTAATGAGTCACTGCAAATAATAACAAAACACTAGAACTCAAACTTTAGGGTAAGACTACGTGCAAGTGCACTTGACCCAGAGGTCATGTCAGAGACAGGGGAAACTATCCTTGTGTCGGGGTATCTAGGTCACATCATTTGCAAATCAAAAACTATAAAACGCAGTTAAATAAAATTTAAATAAATAAAACTTACTTCCATACACGATCAGCAGCATATGCCGCCCCCAAGCCTTTCGGCACCCACTTAAGACTAAAACTGGCCGAACAATCAATGAATATAAAATGTTTATGTAAGATCAACAACCATCAGGCAAAGCATCAAAATATAAACATTTAAAATTAATTTGATCCAGTAAAAAAATAGATGCTCAGAATGGTGCTCATAGAGAGAGCTGAGAGAGAGAACTCGAACTCGAACTCGAAAACTTTATTTTACAAGGATTGTAATTTAGGTTCAGTCAAAAACCTGTCTAACAACAAGTCCTTGCTAAGCTACTGATAAATAGATATCAGAGACAGAGAGAGAGAGAGAGAGAGAGAGAGAGAGAGAGAGAGAGAGAGAGAGAGAGAGATGCTTTCTACAATCAGGGGCCTGTTCCTCTGTGGAGTGATCTTACGCCGCAAACACTGTACATGTGATTTCAAGAAAGGCTGTCCTTGTAATACCGGACAGACACAATTATTCAGTCTGAGTCAAAACAGGTATACATATGCACGATCACAGACACAGTTAATTCAGTCTGATTCAAAACAGGTATACATCTGCACGATCACAGACACAGTTAATTCAGTCTGATTTAAAACAGGTATACATCTGCACGATCACAGACACAGTTAATTCAGTCTGATTTAAAACAGGTATACCTCTGCACGATCACAGACACAGTTAATTCAGTCTGAGTCAAAACAGGTTGTACAGCTGCACGATCACCGTAAAAAGAAGAAGAGTAATATGCACACACTAGTGACTCAACGGATATTACAACAAAGCATAAAAATTATGCTCTACTTCTATTTCAGTCTGTTACATCTCAAATGTCCCACGACGATGGGGAGCTCATGGCATTGAATAACCTTTTAGTTACCTGTATCCAGTTTACCTTGATGATCTTCTTCTTCTTTTTTATAGCAAAATCATAAAACGATGCTCAATAGATATATAGCAGGATAAATTGAAGAAAGCCATAGCATATAGCAGTGGAACTTTATTATTATTACTATTATTATTATTATTATTTTGCACATCGATTTGTTAATTCCTTCACTGTCACAGACAGAGAGAGAGAGAGAGACAGAAAGAGACGGACTCCAGGTTGCCAATGGAAAATTCGACCTATTTAAGCTTATACTGCCAATGCTGTGCATTTTGATGCAAATCCTTCCTCGTGCTTAAATCTACTAGATTTCAAACTTTATATTTTACTGCCCGGCCGTACATACCGAAAATCCTCCGTGATCGGCTATCAGTGTACGGCATGGCAGTGAAAGGGTTAAATTCGATCCATTAAAGGATCTAGCCTTCTCAAAACATATTTGGCCTAGTAAGTAAGTAGGTCACTTAATGGTTTTGTACGCCCAGTCAGGCAGGACGGTTATATTCAGGCGATTATTTTACTCAACAGGTCGAAGGCATCATTATAATAACTTAAAGCAGTCTGTTTGGAAATGCGCCTGTTGATTTGTATCTAATTTGGAAACCGAATTTCGGGAGTGACGAACGATTACTGAACTGGAAGTACAGAACACTGTGGGGTGTCGTAATAGGAACGCCCGTCGGTTTGGTTAAACTTGTTCAACACCGAGTCGTCTCCGAAGTGGTGTTGCTCCGGACCGAAACCCTAACAGGTGGAGGAAAAGGGACACTATACCTAACGCAACACTGTTACCACCAGAATGTGTCTTCCATTCAGATGGGCACCCGTGTGAACCGCTTTAATGATTTATTAATTGTGACGACACAGTCACAAGACAGTGTCCCAAAACCACAACTTTTCAAGAGAGGAAAGCTGAAGGGGACTCGAACCTCTTACCAGCCTGACGTGACGCCTAACCGCTAGGCCAAACCGGCTCGCACTCGCCTGACGATTTCTTTCTGTTGGGTCAGTACTGACGTCCATAGAATCCTCTTATGGTTTATTAGGGACGGGGGAAAGTGGGGCATAGCCAGGGTACATAATTATGTGATGCTAGCCCCAAGATCTGCAATCCGCAAACCTTGGCCCACAACGTCACATTTATCTTCCAAATGTTGACGCTTTCCGTTTTGATCTCGGTCTTTTCTGGACAAATACGTTTCCCGAAAGGCGGTTCCAGCGAATAAACCTTGACCCACAACATCAAACTTATCTTCCAAGCCCCATCCTCTACCCAACCCCCCCTACCCAGCTTCATCGTCGTATTGATAGTAATATATATATGTATGTATGTATGTATACATGTGTGTGTGTGCATTCAAAAGAATGTTTTCCAAAATCGACGCAAAACCAACTTTGCAAATCAAACAAAATTTGAAACACGATCTGTCTTTTTTGGACAAATATGTTAATTCCAGAAGGCCAGTTCCTGCAAAGCTACTCGTGCAATCGATACGCTTGTTAAAACCGGAAACAACATGCCGATACATGTGCCATCAGTCGGGTCCGTCACAAAAACCGATACAGATACAGGAAAAATCAGAAAGGAGGAGACAGTCAGCTGTATGTACACATGCAGTTAACGACCCTGGCGAGTTCAAGCGACGCACAAAACGATGCCAAGGCGTTCCCAACGGGAGTAATTGAGCTTACACCGCTGTTGTAACTTCTCGAATGGTTTGGTTTTGTACGTTTGCGCAGACCAACCCGATGCGGCCACAGCACCGACACCACCCGCTGCGGTAGATAATTCACTCGAGATTCCATTGATGACCTAAGAATGAAACCTAGCAATGGCAGGCAAACACTGGTAGTGTGGTGTAAACCTAGCAAGGCATGTGCATACTGGCAGTGGTATGTAAACCTAGCAATAGCATGGAAACGCTGGCAGTAGTATGTAAACCAAGAAATGGCAGGTAAACACTGCCAGTGTAATGTAAACATTGGCAGTGTGGTGTAAACCTAGCACTGGCATGTAAACACTGGCAGTGGTATGTAAACTTAGCAATGGCATGTAAACACTGGCAGTGTGGTGTAAATCTAGCACTGGTAAGTAAACACTGTTAGCCAAATGAGCTTGCGGACATCAAAGACTATGTCAAAATGGCGGCCATCGGGTCCGTCTTCCAAACGTGGATTATAAACAAACTAGACAACAAATCGACACAACACTGTTGTGAGCGTTTTTGTTTTTTTAAATTCCAATCCTATCCATTGCCTTAGGCCATGCTGTTTTCAAGCAGTAATTTTCCCAAGTAAGCGACAGTGTTTCGAAGCGATAATGTTCCCAAGCACTAAATTTGAATGTTCCCAAGCGACAACCTGTCCCAGAGATAATATTCCGAAGCAATAATATTGCGAGTGGTGATATTTTCAAGATCGGTGACGTAACCGTTTAAATCTCTTCAAAAACCTCACAGCTTATTATATGTCCGTGCCGCTGCACATACACTGACATCGCTACACTTGGGAAGTGTATCCTGTCGGCCAAAGGTATAGGCTACCGGACAATATTAGTTCTTTCCTGACACTTACGTTAGCCACGAGACAGCTAGGGTATTGCGGTGTTTGTCTTCTAAGAATGTCGTGCTTATATAGCCTACAAGTGTGTGTGTGTGTGTGTGTGTGTGTGTGTGTGTGTGTGTGTGTGTGTGTGTGTGTGTGTGTGTGAGTGTGTGTGTGTGCGTGAGTGTGTGTGTGTGTGTGTGTGTGTGTGTGTGTGTGTGTGTGTGGTGTGTGTGTGTGTGTGTGAAAAACGATGAAAACAGAAGGCACACATCATCAATTGTGCAAGAAAGTGACGGTGTATTTGTTGCCACCGACCCCGCCCCTCCATCCTTTCTCCTCCCTGTTAATCGGATTTTTCCACGACCAATAATTCTGGTGGTGCCATATAGGCTACTTTGCTGAACCATAATAATAATAATATAATAATAGATTATTTATGGCGCCCCCATCTCGTAAGAGCCTAGAGTGCTTACAAAAACATAAGGATACACTCATTTTATCACACACACACACACACACACACACACACACACACACACACACACACACACACACACACACTCACTTTTGGAAGAATCCTTTGGAACAGCGGTCAGCCCACAATGGACGCTAACTGTTCGACGTGTTCCGCTAAAAACACTTACCCCAACGTCTGCGTAGCGGTTGTCTTCAGAAAAGTAACAAAGCAGTTGGATACAATACAGTTTACGGCGTTGACCAGACTAATCTCTTTGTGGTCACATTTTCTCCATACATATCCATTTTACAGTTCCAGCTTTTCAATGCACAGAGAACTGATTTTGAGTCAACACAGATCACAAAATTATATATTGCTAACTGAATATTGCATATGTAGTTTAATGCCATTAATATTGCATGTAAATATAGAAAAACCCTTCCCTAAGTAAAAGGATTTTTGCACATTTAATTCAGGAATAACGAATCCTGCTCCACTCTCTAATGAGTCCAGAACGGAACCATCAGTAAAAATCTTAATATGATTTTGATATTTATTATTTAGATGTTCTCTTACTTGTATAGCTAAAATGTTTGTAGATTAACTTTTCTTCAAATCAGTACAATCAGTATCGAATTTGGCATTTATGTGTTCCCACTGTGGCATTTGAGGTGATGTAGGGAGAACTGGAATTGATTTAATATCTATGTTACATTCGTTAATCAGACCGTTTATATAATTTCTGATTGGCTGAATAGATGATATGTTTTGAGCACTTCTGGGATAGTCTTTATTTGAATCTATAAAAATTTCTTCTGTTACCGAATTAATGACTGCAAGACTTCTGATAACATATTTTGAAATAGCCAGTTTACGTTGTTCGGAGAGAGATATCATTCCTGCTTCTGCGTAAGATTTGCTGGTATATGTATGCATCGGAACACCAATGGCAAATTTAATTGCTTTACTATCGACGCTTTGCAGCTTCTTTAGGAGTGTGTTTGGTGCGGAAAAATATACCTCCTGACCATAAATCAATTTCTATCTTACTAAAGATACTGATAAATGTAATAACCTTTTTGTATCCTGACTCCAAGACTGTGTACTAACTATTTTTAGAAAATTCAGTCGTTTTCTGGCATTATTTATTAAATTTTCAGTGTGTAGCCTCCAGTTCAGCTTAGTAGTTATATACACACCCAAAAACTTTGTATTCTGCTTGTAATTTAATAACTGACCATCTAGTTCTAGTTCAGGAGCTGTGTGAGAGTAAAGGTGGCCGTCCTGGGCTGTCCGTCCTAACGAGCCTTCTGGTTTCCGTGGACGTAAAGAATTATTGCACCGTGCTTCGGCATTGGTCACAACTTGTCCCTAATATGTCAATTGACATCTGAGGACATTAAGCATCACTTCATCATCATCATCTATTTGAGGTAAGCTTTTCGGGTTTTCTCCATTATTAAAAAGCATTAAACACGTCTTCTCCCGTAATAATTAAAAACCGTTATCCTTCATGTAAGCAGTTAGTTTATTTATTTCCGATTGATATAGTTTTTGTACATGATTTACCACCCTCTTATTTGTATGCTTTCTAAGAGTTGTGTTAACCCAAATAGCAATATCATCTGCATATTGCGCCACATGTGTGTTATTTGATAATACTTTTGGGAGAGCATGTATAATAATGTTAAATAGGATAGGTGCAATAATTGAGCCCTGTGGAATACCCATATCAATTGTTTTATTAGATGAATATGTCTTACCTACTCGAGTACAAATACATCTTTCGGATAAGAAGTTTTTAAAATATTGAAACATCATACCAGTTATGCCTATATTTTTCAGTTTATAAAATAGTCTAGCATGCCACACACTGTCGTAAGCCTTTTTAACATTAAAAAAATGTGGCCAGAGTACTTTTTCTCCTCGAATGACCTAAGAATGAAAACTTTGTGTAGAATTCTCTGAGGGTTCCCTTGTTGAGCTAAAAGTGAAAACGTTGTGTAATTTCTATATGTTCTGAAACTATACCCTTCAAATCCCTAAGTCCCTGAACAAGGAGCACCGCTCTTTTAAGACTACTTATACGAGTGCTGGTGTTAGCAGACTTTTTCTTTCATTTTTCATCGTTTTTGACCGTTTATCTGTTGTTTAAGTGTCGTTTTGTGGCTAAATGTGCATACTGTGTGTCCGTGTTAAAATAAATGAGCGTTCGTTTGAACCTTTTTGTTAGCAGATGAGTTGCACTGTCTTACTGAAATCGATGTTTCTACTACTTCTGTAAATACTGTAAAACTCTTTTCGTTGTTGTTTTACAGGCTGCTGTATTTCGCGAATAGGCCAGGTCTCGATTCCGGACATCTTACTTCCAACCTGCAAACCAAGGCTTGGAGTGTGCGCAGAACACCGAGTCCCTAGCCTGGGTTTTGGGTTGGATGAAAGATACCGGAGATCTCCACCCTGTGGTGACATGTAGGCCCGCATCCTATGACCACCTGGAGATCTCCACCCTTTGATGACATGTAGGCCAGCATCCTATGACCACCTGTAAATCTCCACCCTGTGGTGACATGTAGGCCCGCATCCTATGACCACCTGGAAATCTCCACCCTGTGGTGACCTGAAGACCTATTGTGCGATGACCTGAATACATACGCTCTGCTGCAACTTGGAGACCACTACGCCGCGGCGACCTGGAGACCGACAGCCTTCGGCGACCTGGAGACCTACAGCCTTCGGCGACCTGGAGACGTCCACAATGCGGCGTTACGGAAACTGTCCATACTACTACTACTACTACTACTACTACTACTACTACTGCTACTACTACTATTACTACTACTAATTCTTATAAAGCACTGTTCTCTGATCAGAGTTAAACTCACTGCGCTGTACAAACAGCTTATGACAAAAACCACACTAACATACATTTCAAACAAACAAAAGCTTAAATATTGTAGTCTATCATTATCGCCTGTCAAAAAATAACCATGTTACACACACACACACACGCACGCACGCACGCACGCACGCACGCACGCACGCACGCACACACACACACACGCACACACAGAGAGACAAGGAAGCATATAGATAAGATCATAAATCACAGTAGGCAATGCTGCATTCACTCACACACAGATATACACACACACAAACACACACACACAGATACACAAACACAGATACACACACACACACACACACACACACACACGCGCGCGCGCGCGCGCGCACACACACACACACATACACACACACACATACACACACACACACACACAGCGCGATAGCAACAGTAAATCACTTTTCACTGATGTGATAAATGATGATACCGACATCTATACAGCAAGCACTGGGGTTGGGGGGGGGGGGGGGGGGGGGGGGGGGGCATAAGCTGTCTTATACTGTTGTGTTACGGTGCTCACGGAGGTTTCGCTTGAAGGAGCTAAGTGAGTGACATGATCTGAGGTGCACTGGAAGACTATTCCACAACAGGGCGCCAGAAAAGGCTATGCTTGTTTTGAATAAATATATTCTTAGCTTTGGTAACTGAAGGTAGTTATTTCTGGAGCTAGTGTGGGGAGCTTTGTACAAGCTGGATATGTTCACTGGCGCATTGTTGGTAAGTGCCCTATACATAAAAACACCCTTGTTGTAGTCCAGTTGTTTGTGAAGGCTCAATAGTCAGAGAGAGAGAGAGAGAGGGAGCTGAAGACTATCACCATAAGGCCAGCTGAAGACCCCCCACCTCCACCACCCGTCATGTGGCCAGCTGAAGACCCCCCACCTCCACCACCCGTCATGTGGCCACCTGGAGACCCCCACCTCCACCACCCGTCATGTGGCCAGCTGAAGACCCCCACCTCCACCACCCGTCATGTGGCCACCTGGAGACCCCCACCCTGCCGTGACTGAAGACCTCAGTCCTGCGGTGACCTGAGTGTTCACCTGACGTGTTTTGAGCGCTAATTAACTCCCTTTGTGCGCTGATTCAACAGAAGCGCTCTGGGCCTCGTTCTGTTTTAGATTATGCTTTCAGAAGACAACTTTCCTGAAAATATACTCATGCAATCTATACGCTTGCTAAACCGGATGCCGGCAGTCAGGTCCGTCACAAAAACCGATACAGATACAGGCAAAGATGGAAAAGAGGGGACAATCAGCTGTATGCACACATGCAGTTAATGACCCAGGCGAGTTCAGGCGACGCACAAAACGATGTTTAAGACGCCACCAACGGGAGTAATTGAACTTACACCGCTGTTGTAACTTCTCGAAAAGAAACTCAGTCCGCTATCGATGCAGGTTCCCCGTGTTTGAGCAGGAATACAAATAGCCTTCACAACACTAGCAACTTGTTAAAGACGTCAACAGACGAAATTAACCCCTTCATTGCCCAAGCCTGTTCAATTTCCGGGCAGAAATGTGTTGTTGATCGCTTTTATATAGCGCTACTCTCCGCTCTCGAGCAGACTCAGTGAGCTCGCATGTAATTCTACATGAGTGAATCGCTTTTTTATAGCGCGTTTTTTTAAGGTTTATTTTTTTTAATATCCACCGAAATTGTGTACTTACAGCGCTGGCATGGCTGGTGCCACATGAAACTGCTGTCGTCTCGGCGCGTTCTGTGTACACCATACAGCCATGCACCAAGTCACTTCATGCAAAGCGACAGACGTAAGGTGCATGCGTGTTTAGCTGTAACCTGCTACCTGCACTTTTGGCAGAATGACCAGGGTCTAATACGTGCTACTGCTGTAACACGAGGGAGGAACGGATACCGAGATAAGTGTCAGCACAGAAAGTTGACCCTGGAGAAGAAAATTCTCCCGCCGCTCCTGCAGGGATTCGAACCCGCGACCTTTCAAACACGAGTCCGGCGCTCTGACCATGAGCTATCTCCGCTCTCTTGTGCACACATACACGCCTGCAAACAAGTAAGTAAGCATGGTGCTTAACGCCCGCAGAAACCGCAAGGCTTATCAGGGACGATATTGCTGCAAACAATATATGTGATCGCCGTAAATGTAGTGTCAGTATTGTGCATTTTAAAAGAATTGCTTTTATGTGCTCATGCGAAGGGTGAGAAAAGAAGGGGGGGGGGGGACTTAATGATTTTAAATTTGTTACTTTTATTGGTCGTTTTCCGAGTGACGGCGCGACAAACACGGCAGTGAAAGGGTTAAGACTGTAGACAATGTTGTGTCGTGACAGTGAGGACGACGTTGACTTGTGCTTTCATTTTGCACTGAATACGTCATGAAGAACGTACTTGAAATGATTTCATTCGGCTGCAAGTGAAATGTAAATACTGAGATATGCTTGTTGTTGACAGTTTAAATTTCTCACGTTTGCTGTTGACTGCGTTGTGTCCTGTTTGACTTACTCGTGTTTGCTGTTGACTGTTTGACTTACCCGTGTATACTGTTGACCGTGTTGTCCTGTTTGACTTACTCGTGTATGCTGTTGACTGTGTTATCCTGTTTGACTTACTCGTGTATGCTGTTGACTGTTTGACTTACCCGTGTATGCTGTTGATTGTGTCGTCCTGTTTGACTTTCTCGTGTGTCCTGTTTGACTTACGTGCTTGCTGTTGACTGTTTGACTTACCCGTGTATGCTGTTGACTGTGTTGTCTTGTTTCACTTACTCGTGTTTGTTGATGACTGTGTTGTGTCCTGTTTGACTTACTCGTATATGCTGTTGACTGCGTTGCGTCCTGTTTGACTTACTCGTGTATGCTGTTGATTGTGTCGTCTGTTTGACTTACTCGTGTATGCTATTGACTGTGTCGTCTTGTTTGACTTACTCGTGTATGCTGTTGACTGTGTGGTGTTCTGTTGACTGTGTTGTGTCCTGTTTGACTTACTCGTGTTTGCTGTTGTCTGTGTTGTCCTGTTTGACTTACTCGTGTATGCTGTTGACTGTGTCATCCTGTTTGACTTACTCGTGTTTGCTGTTGTCCTGTTTGACTTACTCGTGTATGATGTTGACTGTGTTGTCAGGTTTTACTTACGTGTTTGCTGTTGACTGTGTTGTCCTGTTTGACTTACTCGTGGATGATATTGACTGTGTTGTGTCTTGTTTGACTTACTCGTGTTTTCTGTTGACGGTGTTGTATCCTGTTTGACTTATTCGTGTATGCTGTTGACTGTGTTGTGTCATGTTTGACTTACTCGTGTATGCTGTTGACTGTGTTTTGTGTCCTTTTTCTTGTTTACTGTTGTCTGTGTTGTGTCCTGTTTGACTTACTCGTGTATGCTGTTGACTGTGTTGTCCTGTTTGACTTACTTGTGTTTGCTGTTGACTGTGTTGTGTCTTGTTTATTGTTTGCTGTTGACTGTGTTGTTTCCTGTTTGACTTAGACGTGTATGTTGTTGACTGTGTTGTGTCTTGTTTATTGTTTGCTGTTGACTGTGTTGTTTCCTGTTTGACTTACTCGTGTATGCTGTTGACTGTTTTGTCCTGTTTGACTTACTCGTGTATACTGTTGACTGTGTCGTCCTGTTTGACTTACTCGTGCATGCTGTTGACTGTGTTGTGTCCTGTCTGACTTACCTGTGTTTGCTGTTGACTGTGTTGTGTCCTGTTTGATTTATTCGTGTTTGCTGTTGACTGTGTTGTCCCGTTTGACATACTCGTGTTTGAGGCTGACTGTGTTGTGTCCTGTTTTATTGATTCGTGTTTGCTGTTGACTGTGTTGTCCCGTTTGACTTACTCGTGTTTGCTGTTGACTGTGTTGTGTCCTGATTTCTTTATTCGTGTTTGCTGTTGACTGTGTTGTCCCGTTTGACTTACTCGTGTTTGCTGTTGACTGTGTTGTCCTGTTTGATTTATTCGTGTTTGCTGTTGACTGTGTTGTCCTGTTTGACTTACTCGTGTATGTTGTTGACTGTGTAGTGATCTGAACTGTGATCCTGTTGCTGTTTTTTACTTGTTATCTGGTCTCCTCCGCCCCAATCTCATCAGAAGAAGAAGCGGAATAAAACAAGACAGCACAAAAATAAAGAACAAAAACAAATGATGCTGTTGAAATTTTATTCCGGGACTTATGAGGAGATTTTATTCGATTTAGCAATGATTTCCCGCCAGTCTTTTTTGCGCCTGATTACATATATATGTACCGTACCATAAATTATGATTACAATGTCATACACAGAATCAATGCAAGCAAACAAACAAGACACACATTAATAAGAAACATCGATTTGTACTTGGCTTCTGGACTAAAGTGGTGTTGCGAATACAGATGGTGTAAAAGGAGTCAATCAGTGATTATTATTATTTTTTAACTTTAAAAAAACTCGCAACTTCACTTACGATAAAAAACGAACAGCCATTATGTGCCATGATTAATTTACGACAGAAGAGATGCGGGCCAATTATCTCAATACTGATGAAAAACGTTCACTCTATTCGCACTGCCTATAGCAGAATAAATGGGAAAGACAATTATGGCTTAATTGCCACGTAGAACAAAAAAATACTAAGTCAACACACGTTCAAAAGACCAAACTGAAACTCCAGTTTCTTCCAGACTTTTCGTGTGCGTGAAAATGGACCAGTGTCAAGAAATCCATTAACATCTGCCAATTTTATGAAAAGCACGGGTGGCAAGAAGGGGATGGGAGTTGGGGGGAGGGGGGGGGGGGGGGGGGGGGGGTGCGAGGGAGGGGGTTTATGTCATGCCTGTTTTTCCACTGAGATATTTGAGCTTGTGCCTAATAATGAACCTATTACATTTGATAAGTGTATGCCGTCTCTGACGGGTTTTTACCCATTTTAAAGGTCACATGGAGTTCGAAAGAATTACTTTTTCAAAAGAGAGTTCTGCTTTTCCGTCCTTAAACGGAGAGAATTAAAGCACAAGGTTTTAAACCACCTCTCCATCCCAAATGCACCGACCTCGCCATTTGACCATATAATAAACATGGTGCTTAGCGTCCACAAAAACCATCAGGCTTATTAGGGACGGGACATTTGACCATACTACCTCCCTTCCAAGTTATAACCCCCTCCCTCTTTCGCAAAAAAAAAAAAAAAAAATCCAGGTGTAAACCAGCACTGTATTTCAAAAAGCTAGTTGCTTTGCCACCGGTTGTGTCTCCTTTTTTTCTTCTTTTTCCCCAACCTTTTTTATTTTCTCTCTCCCTCTCTCTTTTATGTTTCTCTTCCTTCATACATTTTTTGTTTTGAAAAACAGACCATTTAAAACAAATCACACAGAACACTTATTGCACAAAGCATGGAATGAAGAGAAAGGACACGGGCACATTTTAGTTTCTCTTTCACACATACATGACCCAATGCCTTATGCTCGTGGTACTTTCACAGCAAAATAGGTTGTAAATGCAAAATATTGCAAATGCAAAATAATACAATCTAGTTGCAGTACAGACAGAGACGTTACAGTTATTACCAGGTCGGTCACACCATTTCGTTCAAATGCTTCATGTCAAAGTTGACCACCATTAGTTCATGAGGAAAGCAAAAGAAAAGTGTGCTTTAGCTATCACAACATCACATCATGCAAACAATGGTAAAGGTTAGATTTTGCAACAAACAAACAAAAAAGAATCATTTGTACACGGGTCAACAGACCAAAAACCACCACAACAACAAATGATTGCAGACAACATAAGTGACTTTCTGTGCTAAATTTCATTCCTGGTTTGGGAGGTGCTTTGATTTTGGTTTGCGCCTCACAGGACTATGAACCAATGCTTCATGCTGCAATGGAATCAACACATACTGCTATGCAGTCACATTGAGTGCAATTTTGATTCAGTTCAGCTAGTCAGTCAAAACTAGTTGTTTACTGGGGTAAAAACTGTGTTACTGGACAACCCCCCCACCCCCCATCCCTCATCACAGCGTGGTGCTCATTTAATCTCAGTGGCACTTCAGAACTTACCGACTTTTGGGAGTGTACACAGTGGACAGTAACTGCCTTGCAACTTATCTGACTTTTAGGGGTGTACATGGCGGACTGCAGTTTCCTAACATAAACTGATGTCTAGGTGGTGTATTGGAGATGTCTGTATCTATACACAGTCAACTGCAATCTCTTTGAAAATGAGACAACTTCACAATTTGGGGTGTCGGGGTGTGGTGTAATGCGGGTGATAACTGAAGCACTTTGTAATGGCAACTATATAGCGCTAATCTCTGCTTCTGGGAGGATCCACTGTGCTCTAGTTGTACGCAACTCAGAAAATGAGTGACTAGTTTTACACAGCACATTTCTGAAGTTCCACTGAAGTGGTGTACTTTCAGTGCTGTCTGGTTGTTACATGGCTGGTGCCAAGTGAAACTGCTGCCATCTCAGCGCATGTTTTGAATACACCACACAACCACACACTAGTTTACAGTGTCAACTTTTTGAAGCCACATACATAGGATGCATGTGTGTTTAGCTGTAACCTGCCACCTGCATCTTTGGCAGAATGACCCGGATGTTTCATGGGCTAGTGTGGGAACACTGACGTGAAACAGATACTGAAAATAACTGAATAAGAATCAGCACAGAAAATTGACCCTGGAGAAGAAATCTCCTGTCGATCATGTTGGGAGTTGAACCCATAACCTTTTGCTCAGGAGTCTGGCACTCTACCACTAAGCTATCCCCGCTTGTTACCAACCACTGAACACACCAGTTTTACCACCAGCTGCTTGTGGAATGTATAAGGGAATGAACACCTTTAAAAGTTTTATTTTTATTTTTATAAATACATTGCAAATGGAACAGCCATGACAAAAAAACAAAAAACAAAAATGGAAATGGAAAATCCATGACCAGAAAACAAAACAAAAAAACAAATAAAACAACAAAAAGTACATTGCAAGTGGAACATTTATGACCAAACAACAAAACAAAACAACAACAAAAAAGTATGAAAACAGCTTCTGTACATTTATCAAACATCAAATGCACTTTTCAAAGTAAGTTTTCCCAAAATAAATTATGCACAAGGCTGACTAACATAAAAATGTATCAAAAGCATGTGAAAATCTTGGTTCTAGAATCCAGAACATTTGATAGCACAACCAAAATGGACAACAGCAATAAAATCCACATGGAGAGAACTGTACAAAGGAAACTAATTCACAACCGTATGTGCACTTCAACTTAAAACAGATGTAGCAACAGCACATGAGCAAATATCCACGAAGCACCATCAAAATTAAAACGAATCATGCAGAAGCAACAGGAAGCAATGAAAGAAAGAAAGAATGGAGGGAGAAAGGGGGGGGGGGGGGGGGGGAAGGAGAGGAAAAGAAGAAAACATTATTTAAAGAAAGAGAGAAAAGAAGCATCACAGAAGCTTCTTGTGCTAGTATTAATTAACCCTTTTCCTGCCATTGGGACATCTGTGAAGATGATGAAGTGATGCTTAATGTCCTCAGATGTCAGTTGACATATTAGGGACAAGTTGTAACCAATGCCGAAGCACGGTTCAATACAGCTTTATGTCCACGGAAACCAGAAGGCTCGTTAGGACCGACAGCACAGGAGGTGGCCACCTCGACTCTCACACAGCTCCTGAACTACGTCTGATCTGTGAAGTCCTTGGTAAACATTTTATACCTGCATGTATTATATAACAGCTAAGACATCATGTGATGTCCGGCCTGGATTCCAGCTGTCCACATACTCTCAGTCTCATGAGCTGCAAAGTTCTCACAGTGAACATTCCTGGTAAGCTCGGTCCATCTTTGGCGGTATTTTCTGCAAAGAAATGTACACCAACAATACCAATTCTTTGGCAGAGAGAAGGTTAATCCCTTAAGTGACAACAGTTTTAAAGCTCACTTCTGTGTTAAGAGTTCTGAACAACCTAAAAACAGGTTTGCAGTTTGATGCTTTTAGAGTCAATCTCCTTACAACAAGGCTAGCTAGTCAAACTCCTAACAGGAAGATTAGCTGGTTGTGAGTGCAGATCATCTTTGTGTATATTCATCTTTGTAGAAAGTGAACCACATGTAACAAAACAAAACAAAACCATGCATTTGTTCAGCTGAATGTGTAAAGATAAAACACATTTCTAAAACCATACGGAGGAACCCCCCCAAAAAACCAAAGGGGCTGCTGAGGCCACTGAAATCACTTCAGAAAGAGAACCACTTTTTACAAGTTAAAGGGGACACCAAGCTGACACGGTAGCCCTATAATGTCGAAAAACGGCAAGTATTGATTGTTGCAGGCTTCATGTGGTTCTTTTATCAATACCTATGCTACAGAAATACTGTTGTGTTTTTTTTTGCTTCAATTCTGTGGTCCCCTGGGTGCAGTCATGTTGCTGGTGTTCCCTTTAGTGAATAGTAATGAACAGCAGAAAAAGGCTGCCTCATGACATAATACACACTTCTGCCGCACATGTTGGCCAAGCCTGTTCACGATGTCACAGACACACACTGCTAGGCACAAAACAGAAGTGTTCATGGTCGAGCGTTTTTGTGGCTTTCAGACATGGATTTTTCTCAAACTTGACCATGAATAGAGTGAAAAACTGCTGAGAGTGTTTTTCATCGTTTTTCTTCCCCACTGCTATGGACAGGGTGCAGATGCTTCTTCCCTTGGGGTTCCCTTTCACTAGTTTCACTATAATCATATTTCAACTGAGCACATCTTCAGAGAAAAGGTTCCACTACACAGTGATAATGGGTGATTACAGCAATCATAATGCCATTTGCTAGCGTGCACACACACATACACACACACACACGCATGTGCTTCAGGTTGGATGGCTGAATCAGGACTTTTGTCCATACGCTGTCTGCTGTACACACAAACCAGCTACAGTGTTAATAAACTGTCAGTCAGTGCAATAAACAGATACATTCACATCAGTGTTGACAAAAAGCATTGTAGGCTGCCATAAAAATTGATTAGCTAGCACACATAATTGCTTGGGGGGGGGGGGGGGGGGGGGGGAGTTGGGGGGGAGAAGAAAAAGATGAGAGGTTTAAGGAAGAAAGGCTTTCACTTTGGTAAAGAGAAAAAGTTAGGACTCCATAAGTACAGAAGAGGACACATGAGTTTGGCAAATACAATTCAGGTTCATGAAAAGATGAGTGTTGATTCTTTAAGTATGGCTGTGGCTATGGTGTGATACATGGGTACAGTATTTTTTATCATGCCATGTCAGGACTTTTATCACATCCATACCTGTGGAATCCCAGCTTTACTGTCAAGGTTAGTTTGTATCTGAATTTTAACATCCTGTCAACCGCGCTGGGTCACCTCAGGACAATAAAATTCTGTCATATCCAAGCGCACTTTTCAATACTCTTCTCATAAAATATATAAAACAGGAGAATGGACCATTAGCAGAAAAATGACTGGATAGAAAAGGCAAGAGGACTAGGCAAAAAAACAAAAGAGGAAATAGCAAAGGAGAATAAAATGACAGCCCTGAGATTCAAGACAGGGGAGTTTAACATCTCTTTGGGGGTACTGTTGAGGTTTACAGTGGTCAATACAAGTTTTAACAAACAATGCTGACTGATCAAAGACTAAGTGTTGCAGCTAGACAGAATAGTAGGCAAAGGAAATTTTCAAGTGGAATATATATCATGCTGAAAATTTACAATGAAATCTGAAGCGCAACAAGACAGGATGCCAAACTGAACCCAAAACAACAAAATGCAATACACACCCACACCACACACACACAAAGGCAGAAAAACACTGCCAGGAACAGGATGGAAGGCTGAGGGAAGAAGAAAAGCATGGATGAATTACAAAATGAAGGACTAGGAGAGAAACTAAACAATAACAACAACCGCAAAAACTACCCATAATGAACAGAAGACATACCAGACAAACTGACAGTGAAATGAGTAATTTCACGTTCAATTTCACCTAATTCCTAAAAGCACAGTTACCACAACATTCAAAAAGTGATATTAAAATGACTTCACAGCTGAACATTACACATGCAGTGACAGCATATAAAGATATACATGTGTGCAACCAATCAAATCATTTACGCTGTAAAGGACAATCAGGAAGCAACAGAAGCCCAAACACAATGGCGGATAAGAATCCGCATGATGGAGAGATGAGAGAAGGAAGGTTAGTTATGTAGTTAGTAATTGGATTTTAACCTTTCTTCAGCTGCACAGGGTCACCTCAGAATGATCAAACTCTGACAAGAAAGATATGTCAATTGACATGCTCACAGCCTGTAAGTCATAAAGACAGGTAACTCTTGCTCTTCAGCTGTACACACTCTTGCCTCGCTGTCCTCCCTTGGGCCAGTTTAGGCTATTCAGTTGTCTTTAAAAAAAATAGATACATTTTTTTTTAATATTTACTTTTTAGTACTGGCAGTTACCATGCTCAATTTACTGGATTTTCAGTTTCATATATATATTCTTTTTTCTGTTCCTAGTACCATTGCTCCATCCAAGTTGGTAGCCCCTTGATTATGACAACATGTGAAACAAATGTGACAGTGACACAGTTCCCCAGCCCAGCCTAACTAAGACATTAAAACAATGGTTTACATTCCCAACATTAGGAAAATGCCACTCAGCACACAAAACCCTCTGGAGCCTTGGAGCTCACTGACAAGCTTTATGGGATATTAATCATAATTATGCACAGCTCACAATTCCATACTGGCGTCATTCTGCAAGGAAAATGTCAACAGTTCTGCCAGAGTTCAAAGTACTTGACCCAGAAATTGCAACCAAGTACTTATTAATATTACTAGGAGCTTTGTTGCTGAACAAAATATTTTACATACATGGGGGAAATCAACAGACCAGAACAAACAGAAGAAAAATAAATAAATATATAAAACATTCAGTAAAAAACAAAAACACATCAGATACATAGGCATTTGCTGGACAAATCTATAAACAACACATTTTTCATGAACATCTTCAGATTACACATAAACAAGAGCTGATTTGACACTCTCCGGGAGTATGTGTACACAGCAACCATAATAAAGCACAGTGACTTTCAGGAGCAAAATGCAAAGCAGTCATAACAGTGACGATGTAATACAGGGGGGAAAATAACCACACATCATGTCCGACATTTACCATAAAAATCTGAAACAAGAACGACTGCTGGCATTCTAAAACAAAATCCAAACACATAAAAGGTTCAAATGACAAATTATATTTTTCCGAGCACTGGACCCTAAAACAACATAGCTCAACCAAAAACGGGTCAGTTTTCATCATTTTTCACTATTTAACTGTTAAGTGTTGTTTTGTAGCTTGATAATGAGGATTACCCTAAAAATTCCCACGTTGTCTTTTGTCCTAATAAGTAGCATTCTGAACCTTTTATGTGTTTAGATCTTGACATTTAATATGCTTGTCAACAAAAATAACCAAACTTAAACAAATTTAAAAAAAGAAAAGAAAAAAAGTGGAGTTTATGTACCTTGTATTCAGTAACTGACAAGCGACATGCATGCCAGGTGAGAGTTACCATAGGTGACTCAGGTCTTTGTTGTCCTTGTATTACGTACTCTGAGTGCTAATTAACTCCCTTGTGTGTTGATTATGCCTGTTAACAGCCCGGCCAGCACAGACTCAAAACAACTGCTCTCAGCAGTGACTGGGCACATTATTTGCACACTGCACCAAGACTAGTAGTGGTCACACTCACGACCAAATGGAAGCTGACAGATCATAAGCAATTAATCCATTGCACTTCTGAATCTGACCACAGAATAAAGGAACAAGTATATATATCTTGCAGTTTTGTGTGAGGTCATGCACAGCCAATACCATATAAACATACAATATGGGTTATCGCTCACACCAATACCATATAAACATACAATATGAATTATCGCTCACACCCATGTTATTATTCTGAGGCGCTCTTGATTAGTTCTCATCAGTCTGTCTGTAGTGCTGGACATTAAATCATTCACACTTTCTCACACGCATAGGGAAAATGTTCAGGCAAGAACTTACTCCTGAGTAAGTTGGTGTTTTACGCCCAGTCAACCGGTGCGGTTATATCAGGGCGATCTTACTCCTGAAAGGGACCCAAAAATCAACACTTACAAATAATATACAGCAAAACCTTCCTCTTCTCACAGTATTTCCATCCTAACTAATATCAGTACCCAGTTTCTGCTACAGTCAGTGTGTGTGTGTGTGTGTGTGTGTGTGTGTGTGTGTGTGTGTGTGGGTAGTGATTTTTTTTTTTTTTTTAAATAATACTTTATGTAAACTGTTTTGGTAGAACTATGCTCTGCATGTGTATAGAATATCATATTTAGGTTAATATGTATCATGTGAGCGCTCAGGACGTTGATGAGCACATGATAAATGTACATTATTATTATTATTAAAAGCAGCTGTGACTGAAAATGGAACAAAATTACAGACATATGCTTTTTTGATACAATACATGCTGGTTTTGAAGCATGCAGTACTTGCTGTTGCCTGTACCTTTGCAACTGAACACCAGCCCCATGCTGATTTCAACATGATTAAAAACAACAACAACAAACAACAACAACAAAAACCAAAGGAAATAAAACCAAAAACTGAGATAAACCTCAAATGTAAATCACTTAATTTTCAATCATGATAGTCAAAACATACAATAAGTACGAAAGTGCAAAAAACCCACTTTATCACACAAATCAATCAAGCATTTCACTATTAGAATCAGCTGTAACATGTGATAAACACCATCCAGTCACTCTCTGTCTATGCCATTTTAAAGAATACTTTGCCAAGTAATCTCATTGAGGCCTATAATATTAATTATCTAACACACACCAGGCAAGATCAAAGGAACTTGAGGAAGGGAGAGAATCCACGTGGAACAAACTTTGTATGCCAACATAAGGAACAACAGATTAAGGAAAGGATATATTATGCCAACTTACTGGTGTCAAAAGTACATTATAATTTTGTGCACATAACTGTAATGATATGCATCTTGTACATGATTGTAATGATGTACTTTTGATGCCAGCTATTGGAAGCAGCATGGAAGGCACATCATCACAATTATACTGACATCATTACAATTATGTGCTTCTGATGCAAGTATCCTGCTAACTGTGTGAGTGAAAATGAGAACATTACAATAATGTGGACATGATTACAATTATGTGCTTCTAACACAAGTAAGCCACCAAATGGCTTACACACATCAAAAACAAATAATTACAATGACGTGGACATAATTGCAATTATCTCTCACACATAATTGTAATTATGTACTTTTGACACTACTAAACTGTTGGAAGCAGTGTGAAAGGAACATAATTATAATTGTTCTGACACAATTGCAATTATGTGGACATAACTGTAATTATGTGTTCTTGATGTAAGCTGTTGGGACTGAGCAGCGGCTGAAAGTATTCAGTGAGGCCGGGTCAAGCAAAGTGCAGCACATGTCTATAATTATGTTGAAATAATTACAATCATGTGCTTTTGATGCAAGCGTACCATTAACTGCATGTCAAAGGGACATATGTATACAAAATTACAGTTGTGTGAACATAAGAACAATTATGTGCTTTTAATGCAGGTGTGCCTGTAACTGTGTGTTAAACTAAAGGGGCACATTTACACAAAATTACAAATATGTGAACATAATAACAATTATGTGCTTTTGACGCAAATAAGCTGCCATAGAATGACTCATCACCCATGCACCAGTGTCAATGCATGAGTAAGACACTCCTACCAAACCGAGGCTGTTCAGTCCTAACAATAACATGGAGACAGCCAGGCACAGATTGCTGCACCAGTGTCAACACTGCATGACGTGCACTATAAGTGGCATGCTTCAGGACTACAAGTACTGCTGTTCCTTGTGAGTGCATGAGCTTGGAAAATCATGGACTCTCTCCCTTGCTGTGGGCAAGATGTTAGCTGTCAGAGACAGAAGACAAGTTGTCTGATTTCTGTTTTTGATATACATCAGAGTTCTCTCAAACAAGAACAGTGACCATAACATGTTTTGTCCCTTGCTCCTATTATCTATTTTAAAATAAAATAAAAAGGAAAAAGAACAACAAAATATAAAAAAAATATAAAAAGAACACATGCTCAAACAAAGACTTGTATGTAAAATCCACAACAACAAAACATCTGCCATTTATACACAGTCCTGGCAAAACTACTTAAAGTTTTAAAAAACTGAATCTTTTGTGAGTAATTCCCAACTTCTCTCCCATAAATTTAGTAAAGAGCAAACAAAATTTTAAAAAAAGTTTCAATTACAAAAGTTACCATTGTGAGCCAGTCTGGCCTAGTGGCAAGGTGTTAGGCTGTAAGCATAGGTACCTTGGTTCAATTCCACTTTGGCTCTCCTTTTTCTTCAAAAGTTGTGGTTTATGGACACTGTCTTTGTGACTTTGCCCCCCACTCCCCACCCCCCCCATTAACGAAACATTAAAATGGATCTCATCATTGCCCATCTTAATACAGGAGTCATTCTGGTGGTGGCAGTGTAGCGTTAGGCAAAGTCTCCCTCTTCCCCCTCCTCCTGGGATCTTGGTCCCTGCCAGTACCTCTTTGGAGACAACCTGGTGTTACACAAGTTTAATCAAATGACAAAAGCTGTTGGTACCATGCAAGTGAAACTGGTGTGAAGCCCGGAAGACAAGACAAGACAGGACAAGACATTGCAAAAGTGTCCGTTATGACTGGATCAATAGCCTTGAGATGCTGAAAGGTGGTCATCGTCAGACACCACTGACCAACTGACACAGTGATATTACTAATATGGCTGACAAAACCAAAAGCTGGGAATAAGCTTTTATCCCCCAGCACAGGGCAGGCATTCTCAGTCTCACACCTAGCTTTACAAAGGTAAGTTCAGTTGGCTACCAGTGACCAGCATGATATGTGACTATGAAGTGTAAACATGCCATGTTTTCTTGCAAAGGCTGGTTAAAAAGAAAAGATTTAAAAAAAAAAAGCAATCCTTCTTTGAACAGCTATAATCAGACATCTAGACAGTCCTTCTGAAGTACCGGCCTTACAGGTGACTAATACTATAAGTGATGACAAGAACGTTCATGACTCAAAATGAAATACGAACAACAGCCATAATGCGAACAACAGCCTTTACCACAGACAAATTCGCTGTGACGAGCTTAGCTTGCATAAAATAGTAGTCAATGAGTAAAACTCACAACACTGGGTTAAAACTGTGTGAGAGAGAGCCGCAGAAAAAATCAGTGTATGCATGTAGACTCTCCAAGGACCTTTAAGAAGATATGCGCACGTATACATGTGAAAGACAGACAGACAGGCTGGCAGACAAACAAGCAGACAGATAGGGTGGCAAACAGACAGAGAGTGGAAGATATGATAGCAGACATAGAAACACAAGTACAAAACAGATCATACAACGTAACATATAATTATTGTAAAAGAGCCTAATAAAAAATAAAATAAGCAAATTTTATGCAAAAATCAGTTATAAATCAAATGACACCAGAAGTCAGTAAACAATAAAGCTCTCACCAACAGAACAGAGGAATTATGATTTGGATGTAAATTAGATTCAATTTTCAGCAAAAGACTGTCAAATTCATCTTGAAATAAATTGTGCAAGCGTGGGATCGATCTTATGAGTCTGCTTTATTCCAATCAAAGACAGGATCATTCTTCAACGCATGCAAGCCTCCAATCAATCATCTGTTGCCAATTAAGATACTTGAATAAAAATATGCAGTAACGGCAGACTTCTCCCAGCTCAAACCAGAGAAATTCTACCTAGGCAAAGGTGTCACTCTGGTTCTGGTTGAGTGCAATGAAGCTGATTGGCTCTGAGGGCAGATCTCTGGGCAGCATGGCGGTCTCTGATTGGTCAGCGGTAGGGGTGTGGTTGACTTCAGGAGGCTCTGCCCCATTGCTCATGGGTTCGTACTCCACCGGACTGTTTTTCTCCATGTGCCGCAGCCCACTGAAACCAACACCAGACACTGTTCACTGTATGGACCCTCTGGTGCACCCATCCCTTCCACAACAAGAGAGGTCTGATGTTTGACATGAAAACTGATGCCAGACTGTTCTCATCACACACACAGCATCGACATTCATTCACACAGTCATAGCTTACATGACTGGATAAACTGAAATGCAACAACCAGTGAACACAAGAAGACATTTTACTGGTTTTCAATTCATAATGACAATGTGCATGACCTCACTGTTTCTTCCACAGCAACTTCAACAATGTACTGCGTTGCATTGATTATGTTGGCTTGTTCATCTCAGGGAAAAACTGGTGGTTGTTGTCACCCGCTAGACAGATTTTTAAGGGGAAATTTCACTTCTTACTATGGATTTTAAAGAGTAAATTTGACACACACAGTGAAACTGAAAGTCTAAAGGGTGAATTTGAGGTACTAGTGCATGAATACACACAGACTATGTTTTTTCTGCAGCCCTGAACATTTTATGATGAAGAAAATCCATGGCCACAGAGAAACTGCAAGAAACTGCTAATGCCATGTAACCTTGCCAGTTATCTCCGTTTACAAAGCTTCATCACAATTATTTAAATTTTAAGAAGTCATCAGCTTCATTTCATTTGGGATACAGAACACTCTTTTTACCCAAAATCATTTCCAGATTTGTCTCCAAAGAAGCAGAGTCTCAAGGAAATATGATCAGGTACTTACTAAGTGAACCCCACTGGCACAGCGAGCAGCAGAAAGGCCACGATGAAGACTAGGCCACTGTAGAAATGCAGGGTGGAGGCGTAGATGGCTGAGAAGGCAAAGGGAGCCAAGAAGTAGGTGATGCTCTCCCCACAGTGCATCATGGCAAACAGAGAACCTACAGACAAGTCATGCAAACACTGTTAAGAGAACCTGCAAACAAGTCACACGCACTGTGATAAGAGAACATGCAGGCAAGTCACACACACACATGCATGCACAAATGCCTGCACACACACACATACACACACAAATGGTGGTAAGAGAACCTGCACACAAATCACACAAATGTTGACCAGAGAGGAGAACCTGCCAACAAGTCCCACAAACATTGATAACAGAACCTGCAGACAAGTCACACAAAACACTGATATGAGAACATGTAGACAAGTCACACACACACAGTGATAAGAGAACCTGCAGATGCAGTGACAACAGAACCTGCAGACAAGTCACACAAACACTGATAAGAGAACATGTAGACAAGTCACACAAATGCTGATAAGAGAGTACACAAACACTGATAAGAGAAGATGTAGACAGGTCACACAAATGCTGATAAGAGAGTAAGTAACTTGGTGTTTTATACCCAGTCAACCAATACAATTATATCAGGGTGAACTGATAAGAGAACCTGCAGACAAGTTAAGCGAACCTGCAGACAAGTCACACAAACACTGACAAGTCATTAAGTGAACCAATCATATGCATGTTGATCAGATAAAAGAAACTGCAGCCAAATCATAACAAACACTGATAATTAGAGAAACTGCTGAAATTCACACAAACAGTTAGAAGAGAACCAATCACACAAATGTTGATCAGACAGGACAACCTGCAGACAAACTGTAACAAACACTGACACAAGAACCTGTAGACAAATCATAGCATTAACAAACACTGATAAGAGAACATGCAGACAAACCATAACACTGGTAAGAGAATCTGTTGACAAATTATAACACTGATAGTGATAAGAGAAACCACAGACAAATCATACAAAAGTGGACGGGATGTGGTACAGAGGGAGACAGTTCAGCGATCAATGCCTGATCCGATTCAACATACAAGTCAGTGTGCAAATGCCCCCTAGTGACAACAATGTTAATTAATCATAGATTTAGACTGAGTTAGCATCCCTTCCGTTGGCTCCAAAGGCATTTTATCACCATAACATCTTTTAATATAATATATATATAATATAAATTATCAATGCCCCTGTGACCTGCGGCTGTGAACCCTCAAACATTGAAGGCTTTGACTTGATGAGAACTGCCCCAGGAAGGAAAGGGGGCAAGCTATATTAACTAATTAAGCGTAGACTAGTAAGACTAAGATTATAGTAAGAGTAATGGAGTGAGTGTGAAAGGCTACAGGGCATGGAGCCAGGACCATTTTTACTATGCACTAAGTCTAACACTAGCGAAACTAAAAGTGACGGATGAAGATGGCAAGTTTTAATGATAAAGCATTACGGAGGTCCTTTTTGGTTTGCGACTGCTTGACTGTTGTCAGGGCTGGAGACTATGCAGCCAAAATGATAAATTATATAATGGCATTAATTAATTATGTTTGAGACTGCTTGACAGGGCTGGAGACCATGCAGCCAAAATTAAAATGATATTATTATAGCATTAATTAATCAATTATGTTTGATATTGCTTAACAGGGCTGGAGACCATGCAGCCACAATTACAAATGCTATAATCAATAATGGCGTTAATTAATCAATTATGTTTCATACTGCTTGACAGGGCTGGAGACCATGCAGCGAAAATTATAAATTATTATATAATGGCATTAATTAATTAACCAGGCTCTGGAACTGAAACATCTGCAGTATCAATTGCCCAGTGCACTTTCCCTTAAAATGGCTCAGTTAGCACCTCTACAGTGGCTACAGTCTATTCCTACTGTCCACCGAAGAACAGACAGCCTGCAGAAGCGCAAACAGACAATCAGTGTACATGATCCAAAATGAAATGATTGATAATTATAGATTTAAAGGCATTTATTTTGAGACAAGAGACAAATCTCACATTCTGACTTTGAGTGTAACTGTAGGCATAAGTACTACTAGTACTACTAACTACTATCAAATCCCATCACTCAATTCAGTGTTACAGTACACTAATAAAGTAATAAGTAAAATTATATTAAATGACTAATTACCCCATAAAAGTAATATTACTGTTATTAGTGTTAACTGTTATTAATATTATTATTAATATTATTAATTGCAATATTTGTTTAATAATAAATTATGCTTCACAAAACTAATAAAGTCACAAAACATCTATAACTAGGTAAAGTTCAAGAAATTCAGATTAAAACAACAACAAAGATTAAATCACACCACAGATGAGGGAACAGGTTTAGTTGCATTGGCCATTGCATGCATATCATGTGTAACATTACTAACTGAGCTGCTAATACCACATAATTCAGCACACATTTCAATCATACCTTCACACTTACAGTTTGCAATCTGCATTAATTAGGAACAGGATGTTAAATACCACACTACTCAGCAGATCATACACAGTTTCACTTAGAGTTAGTGAGCTCTGTGAAGATAAGAGAAGCTGTGCACAACAGACCAGTGGGGCAATAATCATATTGATAATAATAATGTACTCTTTTAATAGTTTTATGTGCTATTTTTTCCAAATTCAAGCACATAGTGACATAAGTTACACAAATTTTACAAAGCATAGAACAAAACACAGTCAAAACAATCTTCTGTGACAGTGTGAGCTTGCACACACACACACACACACACACACACACACACATACACGTCTCTCACACACACACACACTCACACATACTGTACAGTCAATAGGACAGTATCTCAGGTGAGATTTCAGGGCCAATGATAAGATTATTTTAAAGATAGACCCACCTTGTTGTGAAGGCGCGATGCCACGGGACACTGACGCACGCAACATGGGGAAAGGCAGAAGCTGGAATGCCAGCAGGAGGACAGCTAGAGGGGGGGGGGGGGGGGGGGGGGGGAAATAAAAATAAAAAACATTTGGTATACAGTGTATACAATCCTTTGTCAGGCATCAACATTACAACTTGGACCAGTTGATCAATTGCATCACTTAGTGAACATTAGTCATAGCGGAGAAGTTGTCTGAACATGATCCATTTATTGGTTTGTATTATTAATTTATAACAACAATGTGTAATATTAAATATAAATTATTACTCCTCTGCATCAGATAAAAATTACTCCTCAACATCAGTCAAACCTGTAGAGATTGGTGGAAGGACTTCACAACTTTGATTACTTTTTCTTCTGTTCCAGCACATTCAGCATACCCCTGATATTATTAATTTATTCAAATTTTCTCTGGTTTAAAAAATGCACTCTCATTTGGAGTTCAAAAGTCAATACCTGGCCACCTTAGTGGGCTACACCCTGGAGTGGATTTAGTAACCTGATAGTGATACAGTGATTGTGATCAATACCCTGCACTTGGCCGACCGGTGCTTTTAAGTAATTTAACAAAAGACTTAAAGAGTCAAACTCAAAGTCAAACCCATCGACAGTTTTCCGAGGCGGCCATTGGTGGTGAAGAAAAATTTATCTGTTCCATTAAATTTTGGGAGTCAATTTACATTATATATACTGTATAAAACACTATAATAGATTAATACTATAATTTATCTAAATTTGTCAAATTGAGGATTTTCTGCAGACTAAGTCTAAAGTGACATTATTTTTTATATTATGTAATAAAAAATACTGTAAAGACTAATTATACTTAGTAAAAGAGTATGTTCAGTTGTGACTAAAATAAACTCAAATAAAGCAACTGTTCAACTGAAGTTCTAGTCTTCTACTTCTAGAAGTTCTACACATTCAAATATTATTAATATTATGATAATTATCTAACTTCTATTCTGAAATCTAAACTCATTTACTTACAGTTACAGTTGCTATCGACATGACTGACAAATTAATAACAGTAAGTAAGTAACTCCGAAGACTTACTGAAGAAAATGAGTGTCTCATTATGGATGACAGCAATCCATAGTGTTCCCACTGCTTTTGATGCCAGACCAATGAAGACGATGGAAGTGTCTGACAAGAAGCGCTGGAAAATAGGTGTGCAAAGCGCTGTTGCTATGGCAGCCACTGCCATGATAACAGACAGCAGCAGTCCAATCTTGACCCAGGGGGCGGCACCAGTGATGGAATTCCTCCAGGAATACAGGTATGGCTGGCCCGTAAGGTACAGCACCAGTGTGTTTTCCTGACCAATGTGGACAAATGCATAGGTCTGGAATGCCAGGATGGCCAACCAGATCTTCACCAGAGCCGAGCTTTGCCAGCATTTGAAATATTTGGCCATTGGCTGGAACAGGTCTTTGCAACAGTTGCCTGAACTGCGGTTTCTCCTCGGACTTTGTTGCTGCTGCTCTGCAGCTGCAGACTCGGTGGTTTCCTCTATGAGAAAGAAGGAGATGAGGAGAGCAATTATGCTACATATAAACGCAAACCAGAAAGGTCTCAGGAAGCCAGCATCCTTCACCCAGAACCCCACCATGAGGTTTCCCACTGCGTATGCTCCACCATTCAGAAACTCCTGAATGGCTAGTCTTGACGTACGTTGGTGCGGTTTCACACTGTTAATTGCATAAAATGAGGCACCAGCTAGGAAAGCTGTCATGCTACCACTAAGTCCTCTGAATGCTGATGCAAGAAACAGACCATCAACACTCCACCCTGTGTACTGTATCAGTATGTAAATAAAAGAATACAGGCAGCTTCCCAGCGCGGGCAACCACAGCATGATGCGATGGCGCCCTGTGCGATCACTCAGTGCTCCAAGAATGATGACCGTGACGATTGCCGGAAGACCCTCGGCGATTTGCAGTCCCAACACCACCAAGACACTCTCGTGGTGAGCATCATTCCACTGCTCACCCCTGTCAGACTGGTTAGCATTCTGCGTCAAACTCAGGAAATTCAACCCATGCTGACTGTAGATTTCCGTCTGGACATATTCCTGAAACAGCGGCAAAGTCATGTGGCGAGCCAGGAAGAAAAAGAAGAGAGCCACCTCCACAAAATAGGTCTGAACACTGTCGATGACTTTGAAAATTCGACACATCAATTTCCATTTCCAGCTTGGTTGGCTTTCACTTGTCTGGGACATTTGCTGCCGCATTGGGCTTCTCTCGTTCACAGGGGCCGACATTGTCGTTTGCTGTCCTCGAATCGAAACTCACGATACAGCACCACTAGCGGGATCGAGTGAGTCATCGCTAGTCCGGAAAGAGCGCACAATTTCGGGGATTGAGACGAGTGGGGGGGGGAGGTGATGAATGAGGTGTGACACAAAAACAACAGCAGACAATCTATTGAGCTACCCTGCTGCCCTCTGGCCAAGTTCCGGTGTACACTAACACGCGAGTTCCGTCTCCCAAAAGGAAGAATGCTTTAGGTCATGCATTTTGTTCCACTCGAACAGTTTTTTAACCTTAACTGGCGCCAGTCTGTCCCAAAAAACTCAAACCAATGAGGAATATTTGCAAAGTAGGCCTGGTGAGCACACTGAGTGACACAGACTAAGGGGAGAAACTCGAACAAGTGAACAAAAAAATCGGAAAGGAGTTCCTTCCCGTGAAGCTGATTCTCGCTTAATCTCGCGGGATCTGAAAAGCGTCGTCTAGATTCAACATGGCGACCAGAAGCAGCGACTATGTGTTGGACGAACTACTTTGCTACCTCAGCAATCCACTATTTCAAGTCCCAGTGTTGTCATTTATGGAGAATAATTGTTTGAGTAAGTTGGGTTAACCATGCTGTTATTTTCGTTTGCACTGATAAATTTTGTATATGATTAACGAGGAGCACAAGGGTGGGTGAGCCGGTGACCAAACCTCTGCGCTAAGAAGTTTATTATATATCCAGTGAGGTAGGCAACGATATATATATATACCTTCCTTGTCTGGCTGTATTGATTTTCTGTTAATCTATAACAGAGAGTGCTTCCAAGAATGTACCATTTACGTTGCATTCTCAGGAGATTGTCTCAATAATGACGGATAGGTCGACCGCATAGCTGAGCATCATCGGGGCCGAACTGACAAAAGTGATCCATGATTTAGCTGATGTGTTCGGTTACATAACCAGAAGCCTCATTTTGTATCGTCGAGAAGACAGTTCTGTGTCCAAGTACATGTATGTGTACTCACCTTGATCTAAGTGCATGTTCATCTATCCTGTTCCCAGAGCATGATTTAATGCTTCAGCCTTTATTTAGCTTGTTGTTTTTCTCTGGTTTTTGTTGTTGTTGTTTTTATGTAAACAACACAAGAACAAAAACAAAACAAAAAAAAGGCTAAAAATGACAGCTTACAATTGCCACTTGACTCTGACCTTCTTGTTGGAGCAGCTTAGATTTTTTATGGACTCAGTATCTTGCGTTGTGAAAAAATTTCAAGCCATCATATGATCATGCACTGACTGGTACTAATTTCAAGAGAGGTATGCTCTTGTGTCACATTTACACGTTTGAAAAACATGATGCACACATGGTTGACATTGAAAAAAGATGCATACACTTGGATTTGGAAGAAAAACAATTGATAGTATAATACACATGTATGAATATTTAGGACTGTTTTGTACAATAAATCACCAAATACATCAAATCAAAGCAGACATGTAACCAAAAGAAGACAAAAAGGCACCAAGCCCTTCACCAGTCCCTACTTACTAGTACTATTACTTCTACTACTAAGTACTACTGTTACTAAATAGCAGAATTATAAGACTTATTCAGACTCAGACTCAGAGGCTCGGTTGTGTGGAGTCGCCTGCAGTCTGTCAGAAGTGTCATGGTAATACTTTTTAATAGCCCCCATTGCCCACATTAGCTCATTGCAGTTGTATTACAAAATGTATGCAGATTCAGAGTTCATAATCTGGGTGTGCAACTTGAATCTAGTTGAAGTGAAAATTCACAGCACAGAAAATAAAAGTTTTAAAACATGACTATTCTAAATGTTTTTTAACATCATACTCAATATTTTTTTAGTGTTTGCAATTGCAGCACTCATTTTCTGTGTCTAAATATAGGCAAAGCAGTGTACCTAATGAGAGAAGTAGTGATGATTTTGTATACTGACAAACTACAAAGCCTTCAAGTTGCCAGTTGGTCAATGACAGGAAGAATAAACTAGAGGAACATCATCAGTTCGTCTGTGTTTAACATGAGTACTTCTTCCTGCAGTCTTTGACACCAGTACAGAAGACTCAGCAGAGTACAGAGGGATACATGAACAATACAGAAAACTTGTGAGTATACAGTGACTATATAATATGATAATTTATAATACATTAGACACTGTGACAGCTTCAGGAAGGAGGGGTTTTGACTTTGATAGCAAATTCATGTAGTGTACAAAGATCAAAAGTTGTGACTGATTGAGTGATTCTGAGTCTGACACCATTATTTAATTATTATGATTCATGTGAACTCTGTGTTTTTAAATGTATACATGTACACACACATATATGAGCCTGTGCCAAAAGGTGCTCGGCGAGGACCATCCATTTTTTGGTCGTAAATGCTTCTTCAGGCTTAAGTTTTCTCTGAACAAACTTAACTTTATCTGAAAGAGTATGCATCAAAGAGATAATAAAGATAAACTTGACTCCCAAAGTCAGTTTTGAGTTAGTAAAATATGAAAATTTACACCAAGTCCGGGCCGAAAATCGGCAAAGGAAGGGTGGACATTTCGGGTGCACCGCTTCAGTTGTCGTTTTGTTTGCATCTTTCTTCTTTAGGCAATTTTCCCTTTGCTGCCTGACAGGACATAGTCAAAGCTTTTTAATGCTTGAGAAAACGCTCATAACTATTTGTAAACTCTGAATAATTGAAATAAACATATGTTTATTTCGATCGAAACGCATTGGGTCCGGTTCCGATGCTGACGAAAACGTTCGTCTGCTACTATTCACTGCGGACTTGTGGGTGGTGAAACAAAGAAGCTGTTGCTAAAATCAGTGTTTAGTCAAAGCAGTGATAATAAAAGCGTTGGATTCCGTTCGTAATAAACATTTCAAGTTTAAAATTTCAAGTTTTTATTTTGTCAGTCCGTTACGATCGAAGAATTGCCGATTCTGGGGATAAACGTCGATTTTGTGACCGCGGTCTTTTTGCACAAAGCGCGGCCATGTTTACCCACAGTGCTTTGCGCCTACTTTCTCTTCAAACATGGTGCCAACAAGGAACGGTGAGTGAATTTTCGATTTGGGTCATGTACCTTTTTACAGTTTCGATCGAAATGTGATGTTGCGTCCGACAGATTAAATAGTTACTTTTCATTGATACAACGTTATTTTTGCATTTTCATTCGTAATTGTAAGCGAAGTGACCATTATTAAACAGGTTTCGGTCGGCAGTTTGCAAATTCAAAGTGATGTCTTGTTCGATAGCCCGCTGTTTCTCGGATGACACAAGCGGGCCTTAGGTCAGTGTTTCGATTGCGAGTGACCGAATTTTGCACAGTAATGTCCACGTTTCGATCAACAAACAAGTTTTTTCTTGGTGTTTCGACTGAAAGAGAAAAACTTACACGTTCAAGTGTTTACTTCGTAATGGCGAAAATACCCGTGTTTACGACGGCACACGTTTCGGAGTTGATTTGCCGCTGTCGGACAGCGTTTTTTTCATTTGTTCAGTCGATCGGAACAGCATGATGCCATGACACAAATTCTTACTCCTCAATACACTTCTGCAACTCTACAGGTTTATTATTGCCGTCTGTGATGTGAACTAAGAGTTTAAAAAAGGCATAGCCGTAAATTATCTATTTATACCAATTTATACAAACACACAACAACACAAAAAGAAGAAGAAAGAAAAAGAAAAGAAGCATTACCATGACATTAACATTGTGATTAGGGAGATGTTTTTTTTAAATTATTTTATCTTCCCAGGCCTTCCCATTTCCCTGGGATGAATAAAGCATATTGTTATTGTTGTTTTGATTCTATTTCTAGCAGGACAGATGCATTCTAAAGTGTGTGCTGAAACTAGTGAAAGCCAGAAGAGAATTTCTTAACTGATGTAGTTTTATATGTGCATTGCAGTACAAATACAATACAGTGCAGCATATAAAGTAGAATTATTGTGACAATTCACTATAAATATGCAACATGAAGACAAAAAATTCATACAACACAAAAATACAATACACTGTGGCACAATGTAGGGTGGGGGTGGAAGTTAGTAGGGATGAAAAGACCAAATGAACAGAAATTTAAAAAAGGAGGGGGTAACCTGGTATTTGTGTTTTTATGTTTCAACTACAGCACTATATATATATTAGTAATATTACCTAATGTCTGATATAGATATGTATATATATTCGGGGGAATGTCAAAACACACACACGTGCGCGTGCAGACACACACAATATCTTGTATGCATGTAGGTCTCCAGAGTTGCATACCTATAAATAAGGAGACATATCCTCAAAAACAGTTGTTATATTGCCTTATTTTGTACACATGCATGTTTCTTTTCAGGCTAAAGAGGTCGATGCTCCAAAAGGGCAAGAGCAAGTGTTTTTCATGACACAGCAGGGACAACATTAGTGGAGCATGAAGCCAGATTCGTCCTGGGAAGCACTGCAGTACTTAGGAACAGCAGAGAAATAAAGATATGTCTCAATGCTGAAGTGCCAACTCACTGAAAACAAATCTTTTAAATTTATTAGGATGGGAAGAATTAGTGTTAACATGGAAAATTCTCTATGCTTTGTCATCAGTTTCCAGATTTTGCATTACTGTTTCTGGTTACTTACAATGTGTTACAGTTGTTATTCCAGGTAGTGAGACTTGAATGCCAAATCAATGTCTTTGGTAATTGAATTTTACCTGCTGTTAACAATAGGGTATAGGGTGAATGTACATTTGTAATTCACATGGTTTTCTGTTTTGTCAATGAAAGAATAATAATGACAACTTGGCTGTACTTTTTCTAAGTCACATACTGACTGTCCAGTGTTACATATTCCATTGTGTCCTCTGATATGCGAGGCATCCGACAGTGCATTACTTTAAATAATGGTTTCGGCCTTGTTCAGTATTTACAGCAATGTGTCAGATGTAGGAAACTAAGTGATTTTATTAGCTGTGCATATGTTTTACAGGAAAGGAAGTGTTGTGTCCACCATAGAGTTGTTACATCCAACAGATAAAATGCTGAAAAAGGGCCTTTGACAAAATTACAACTATACAAGCAACTTGTTTAGTGCTGCAGTCATTAAAACCACTACTAAATCAGCTGGTAACATTTTGTTGCAGTGTAGGGAAATCAGCACTGTTATTTTATAAGCTGTGTATTGTGAGCATGGGAAATGTTATGTCCATCCAATAATCGTTACATCCGACAGATAAAATGTAAAAAATGTCGTTGATGACCTTATTTCATGCTGCAGTCATGGAAACAACTATGCTTCATAAATTCTAATAAACACATCCTATTTTTGATTCAGTGTTGTGTTTCATTTTCATTTTATTAAAAAAATTAAAATGGCAGTCTGTGGATGTAACACAGGACATCATTGTTATGATTTTGAATATGAAATAAAAAGTGAATTGAGTCAATTTAAGTTTTACTGTCTTGTTATAAACGATGGATGTTTATTTTCCCCACAGATTGATAGCAATCATTAAATTCAAGGATTAAATCAAAACAAACATTGTGTCCTGTGTTGCATCCGACAGATTCAGGTGTCCGTCTTTAAATGTCGTTTTCTCAGACTTGCTTCATCAAGTTATCTTTTTAAGACCTGAAATGTATATAAAAAAGACTTATCTTTTAAATGATGTTACTTGCTAAATGACTTTTCTGCTTTTATTTTTCACCCTAATGTCCACCTTCTAAGCAGCACCTTTTGGCACATGCTCATATAGAAAATGGTTGTGATTTTTGATGGCACAAGTAAGTATGTTTGCACAAGTTAACATTGACATTGTGTTGTAAACAATTTTTTTTTAACAATGGTGTATATAATATATAATTGGATGTTTTTTGTTTTCGTTTTTGGCAAGGTACTTGCACTGCATTTGAAACTGAACTTTGTTATAATGTCTCAAGTGTATGCTTCTGTGACCAAAACTAGCATGACTGACTGATGACTTGCAGGTTGATGCTTTGCTGGAAGCATTCCGGTCAGACACGGGACTAACACATGACCAAATCATCAAGGCCATGAAAGACCTCAATGCCAAGCCAGAGCTGCGCAAAGTGTTCCAGGTGAAGGAAAAAGAGGAGAGAAGAACCCACACACACTCCAAGCATTGGTTTACAACATCCTTCCACCAACAGTTGCTATAATTGGTTTCATGCCATAGGCCTCTGAAAATTGCCAGCTAAATGATAGTTTTTCATTGGTGCTCGAATGACAGTAAATTTGTAACCACACAGACAACTCAAATCATATCAGTCAGCATTTTTCTTAGAAGTATTATTGCTCACAATGCTACGCCAGCACAAATAAAACCAAAAGTTTTGAATCAAGATGGAACTAATTTTTCATATGGGGCAGATGCTCCTGATATTTATCTGTGCTTTGATATTGTGTTGCTTCCACAGTCTTAGTATTTAGACTTTTCGCAGATTTTATGGAGGGCGCTGGCAATGCGAAACTTACAGGGTAATTTTGGTTGACAGATGGATATTGTGACTGTTGCAAAGTGAAAGTAGCTTTCCTCTGAGAGAGCAGCCTGAATTTCCCCTTTCAAAACAAAAACAAAATCCCTGTAACTATAATCAGTGAGGCATACAACAGCAAAGTTTACTGTGTAATTTAAATGTTACCCCAGGAGCTCTTTGAGCAAGTGCTGGCGATGGACGACTTCCCCATCTTCGTCCACCTGATGATCAACAAGAACCTGGAGCTGCAGAAGCAGGCCCTGATGCTGATCACCATGGTGCATGGCCAGCTGCCAAGCAGCCTGCAGGAAGGAGGCGCCAAGCCTGTCGCTGTTCTCCAGATGTCACAGCAGGATGAGGATGAAGTTTTAAAGGCTGTTCTAGAGTGAGTCATCAGTGTCACTAGCAGGATGAGGATGAGGTTTTAAAGGCTGTTCTGGAGTGAATGATGAGTGTCACTAGCACTGGCAAATGAGGATGATGTTTTAAAGGCTGTTCTGGAGTGAGTCATGAGTGTCACTAACAGGATGAGGATGATGTTTTAAAGATTGTTCTGGAGTGAGTCGTGAGTGTCACTAGCACTGGCAAATAAGGATGATGTTTTAAAGGCTGTTCTGGAGTGAGTCATCAGTGTCACTAGCAGGATGAGGATGAGGTTTTAAAGGCTGTTCTGGAGTGAATGATGAGTGTCACTAGCACTGGCAAATGAGGATGATGTTTTAAAGGCTGTTCTGGAGTGAGTCATCAGTGTCACTAGCAGGATGAGGATGATGTTTTAAAGATTGTTCTGGAGTGGGTCGTGAGTGTCACTAGCACTGGCAAATGAGGATGATGTTTTAAAGGCGGTTCTAGAGTGAGTCATGAGTGTCACTTGCTAGCAGGATGAGGATGAAGTTTTAAAGGCTGTTCTGGAGTGAGTTGTGAGTGTCACTAGCTTTTCTGGTGTGAGTCATGAGTGTTGTAAAGCTGTTTCTGTGGAGCGAGTCATGAGTGTCACAAGCTGTTTTGGACTGGCTGTTTTAGAGCAAGTCAACAGTGTCACAAACTGTTTTGGTCTGGCTGTTTTAGAGCAAGTCATGAGTGTCACTAGCTGTTTTGGTCTGGCTGTTTTAGAGCAAGTCATGAGTGTCACTAGCTGTTCTGTAGCAAGTCTTGGGTGTCACTAGCTGTTCTGGGGTGAGTCATGAGTGTCATGAAGCTGTTTCTGTGAGCGAGCCATGAGTGTCACTAACTCAGCAACTTGTGGACTGAGTCACGAGTGTCACTAGCTGTTCTGTAGTGAGTCACTAGCTGTTTTTGTGGAATGAGTCGTGAGTTTTACTAGCTGTTTTTGAGGAGTGAGTCATGAGTTTCACTAGCTGCTTTTGTGGAATGAGTCATGGGTGTCAGTAACTGTTTTGGAATAAGTGTTATGTGTTACTAACTGTTTTTGTAGCACAAGTCATGAGCATCACTAGCTATCTTTGTAGAGCAAGTCGTGAGTGTCACAGCTGTTTTTTGTGGAATGGGTCGTGAATGTCACTAGCTGTTTTCATAGAGTGCATGAGTATCACCATGGCTGTTGGAGTAGGTCACTTATGATTAAATTTTATGTTGATGCTGATCATTGCAGTTTGTTCTCTTTAGGCAATCCAAGCGAGAGTATGAGGCCCAGCAGAAACTGAGCAAAAAGGAGGAGGAAGATTACAAGTCTGTCTTGAACATTTCACAAGTAGAAAGCCATCGTTTACAAGAGGCATCCAAACAGGAACAAGAAAAACTGAGCGAGGTAAGTTCAAGGCCTTGTTTGATGGTTAAATAACTTGAAAGAAAGAAAGAAGGGAAAATTCATCTTTTTTATGTTGGGTATGTGGGCTTTAGTAATACTAATACTGTAATAGTTGCATTATTTATAGCATGGTCATACAGACAGATCTTTTCAAAAGGTGTCTAAGCAAGATGCAAAGGTGTTGATGCCAGTGTCACCGCACTATTTGGCAGGCTGTTTTAATCCCCCTTGATTATTCTGAAGTAAAAAGGGCTAGGCCCAAAGTTTTTGAACAGACTAAAGCTGTTTTCTCAAATACCATCAACTGCATTTGAAGCTGGCATGAATGAGGCCTTTACTTTTGTTGTTGTTGCTGTTATGTTGCTGGTGACACTGATAGTGCTGTTGTTGTTTTCATGTGTTTTGTGTAGTGGCTGACAGCAGCCCAGCCATTTGTGCCTGAAAGAAGTGAACTCTTTCTCTGCTGCCTCAGTTCACAAAGCTGCTTGATTATTATAGTTGATTTTGTTGTTTTTCACTGCTGTCTCATGTTATTCACTGCTGTCTCTAGTCATTCACTGCTGTCTCTTGTTATTTACTGCTGTCTCTTGTTGTTCACTGTTGTCTCTCCATTTATGAATGATTTTTTTTCTTATGCACTGCTGTCTCTTGCTGTCTCCATTTATGATTGATTTTGTTGTTATTCACTGCTGTCTGCTGTTGTTGATTGCTGTCTCTCCATGAATCTACTGTAGATCTACAGGCAAGCAGCTAAAATGCAATACTGTCTTGGAACAGTGGCCATCAGTCAATCAGTCATGCTGCAATGTACAGGTGTTGAAGACGTTCATGCGCCTGGACGATGGGCCGTCCCCGAGCCAACCGGTGGCGGGAGGCTTGGCCTCCATGGGCCCATTACCCACGATACCCAAGGACATCACCAAGCCAGCGCCAGTCAGAGCTGCTGCAGTTGTTCCCCCTGCTGCCGCTAACACTCCACAGAAACCAGTGGTGAGCGAGCGTTGGAGGCACAGTGGAGAGAAAGCCAAGAATACTTTTTTCATGCTTGAATGTGTGCAGCTCAGGGTCCTAAGGCTTCAAAAGTTTTTATTAAGCTTTTTTGCCCCTTGCTTGTATCAAGGATCCAATAATGTTTATAGACATCTCTTCACTCATTGACGGCCTGGTGGAAGCAGACCTCCCCTCATTGAAAGTGTGGAGGAAATAGATCTCCCTTCGAAGTGGAAGAAGACCCTTCTTCACTCAGTGAAGTCATGGTGGAAGTAGATGTGCTCCTCCACAAGGTAGCGATTGACAGCTGGGGAGAACTGCATGCCCTCGCCGGCCGTCAACTGTTTTTTTCTGTAGCCCCCTGTGAGGTGTGGAGGACTGAAGTACACGAACTATGCTGAAGTACACATTGTCTTGGCTTTGTTCAAAATAAGATTTCAGTGTCTTTATTTTCCACATCAGGGTTTAGTAAATCAAAAGAATTGTCCTGACATGACCCTGTGCGGTTGACAGGATGTTAAAATCCAATTACTAACTAACTAACTTAATAAGAGAAGTGTATGGACTCCAAGTTATTGCTGGCCAAGGTCAGGGAAGTCAAGGTGAAGGGCGTGGGAGGCTGACAAAAGTGACTGGATAAGTTGCCATTGATTCATAACATTTTTTGGGGTCATTTATGTCTTTGTTGGATTGAGGTAACACTGCATGGAAAATGTGCTCATTGTTTTTTTGTTAGAAAAGAAGAAGCTTTATTAGTTTATGCATATATTGTTTTTTTGTTAGAAAAGAAGAAGCTTTATTAGTTTATGCATGCAATTTTGTTAACTTTTTTTACCTTATTCAAACAAGAATTGTCTAGTTACTTCAATGTCTCTGTGTGTGTGTGTGTGAGGGGAGGGGGGATATGTGTGTGTCCTGTTGTTTTTACGCTTCTGTTTTCTCGTTTCCAGCACTGTGTTCTGTCTGTTGTGTTTGATCAAAGTGATGGTGACCATTCTTTTGGGCCGTTTTTGTCCACCAGCCAGTCCCCGTGACCAAGTCGTCCAAGCCTGCTCCCATGGTGGCCAAGCCGGACTTGGTGCCCCTGACCAGCGGAGAACAGGGCCGCAGCAGCAAAGATGCCGCAGCTGATTGGCTGAAGGCAGCGGAGGCAGAGGTCAAATCATCAGATGCCCATTCGCAGGCTGTCTACGCTGCCGCTGTGAGTTGGCCCCAGGATGAAGTGAAAACTGGAATGCACTGTGGGGGTAACGTTAGATTCTTGGGCACAATCATTTCTGAGCTCGTGGTGCAAGTTCACCTTACTGTGAACGAGACCTTGGAAGATGAGTGCAGCTGCTTGTGTATGGCTTGAGACACTGCAGTTGACCATGAAGGAAAATGGCTGCAGGCACAAGCCTCTCACCCTGTCTGACTGGATGAACCTAAAAGTCAAAGCTGAGGAACCTGTAAAAAGAAGAAAACAGTAACAAAACTAGATATATTTAAAAAAATTTATGATCTAGTATTGTTACCTTTTTTGTCGTCCTGTCAACGTTTACTCCATTTCTTATCCTGTCATCATTTACCCCATTTCTTAACCTGTCAGCATTATTCCATCACCATCCAGATTTAGGGAGAGCTTTGAGATTTCACATTTCTGACCCCAGTCCCAGTATTAATTATGCTTTAAGGTCCAGGGAGTCAGACTTTGTGTCCAGTCTTGGTTGCTGAAGTCCCAGAGGATTACATTGCAATTTGAAAGGGTCACAATCATGACTGACCATACCAGAGACTTTAACAACGAGTAATACATATGCATGCATGCACGCACACACACACACACACACACACACACACACAACACATTCAGGTTTTGATTGCCTTTGCCCAGTGGGTGATGCAGTGCCCTGACACTTACTTTGTGTGGTTTCACTCAGGCCAGCATGGCGGGGATGAGCGAGGATGAGTACAAGAAACGCGTCAACTTCCTGAAGCAGCAGCGCGACAAGCTGATGGAGATGAAGAGAAGGGAGAGAGAGAAGCAGCTCCTGTCCGCCGCCTCTGATCAGCCGGCTCGACCTGCCTCTGCTCGAGCCGCTCACAATGCTCTGCGCCAGCCTGAGGCTCCGGCCAAGCCTGCCGCTCCATCGGAGGAGGAGAAGAAACTGGCGATGCGAAAGGCCATTGCCAATCGAATCAAATCTGAGCTGATGGGTAAGAAGTGAGCCGTGTCCTTGCAGTGCAGTTTTCACCCTTTCACTTTTTTCCTGGCTGGGCAGTTTTGCATGGTTTCAGATGCGCCCGCACCTAATTTGAGTTTGGTGTTTGTGCGTTGTTTGTTTTGTTTCTAAAAGACACAATCTGCACTGACTTGCGAGGACTGAAAAGCGTTTTACGCAGCAGCGCAGTGAATTGGCTACGACTGCGTGGAATGCAAATGACTGCATTGCAGTACAGCACGGTATAAATTGTACAAAAACTAGCAGTAGCTCAACGAGGAGGGAAAGGTGCGAACTGTGGAATGGGGTTTGCTTATGCCCGTTCTCTTCTCGCATGACACCAATTTACAATTCTAGCTCATCAGACAGGCGGCATTCCTGAAATATGATCACTCACTGTTTCTTTCTTCTCCAGTTCACTAACTTTGCCTACTTACAGTAAAGCCATCCCATGGTTGCCTTCTTTCCAGACATTTAAGATGGATTGGAAGAGAATCCATTGAAAAGCAAATGGTCTTCCCCATTGCACAATTCTCCTTCAGAGAATTTTGCTTGGTTATTAATCGTGTTTGCTGAGCTGCCTTCCAGAAGTGTGCATGTACTTCTGCTGTTGTATATTTTAGAGGCCTGTGATATACAGATGAACACCATCAATTCAAAGTAGTGTCAGCCCATTGATATTACGGTAGAGAAAGGGTTTATTGCCAAAGCTGTCAGGAAGGGATGTTGTGGTGTGTTAGGGAGCTCCTTGTGTGCTTGCTGTTGATTTTGTGTCTGTTCTAATTTGTCAGAGCTTTAAAAAAAAAAAGTATTTTTTTAATTAAGCTTGTGTGGTAGTGAGGTTCATTAAATCAAGTGTTTGTAACAGGATGCTGTATTTGAAACACTGGGACTTTTAAAGGAACCAGCCTTTCCTGAAACATGTTTTGTCCAATGAACAGAGGAGATCACTGAAAAATTTAGCATAAAGATTATGTTTTGAGTTCTTTGATGATTTTGTATATTTTAATTTTATTTACATTTGCTGATTTAGAAAACAAAATGGTCGGGGGGTGGGGGTGGAGGGGGTCTGTGCATTTGAGTGACCTCCCACTTGTGACACATGCTGTCACTGCCCCAGGCCAAACAACAAAGAGGTTGCTGGTAGTGGTATGCGTAATGCCAGTTGTGACACTTGATGGTGTTATGTACATCGTAGCTGTTGTGGATTGACACTCCTGGATCCAATTTATTAATTAAGTGTACGAGTCAATGGAGCACTTCATTTGTGATGTTGGTCTCTTTTGTGTTGGAGAAAATTCATTTAAGAAAAGGCTGCTTCCTCTAACAGGGTATGGTATAAGATATGGACTGGTGTTTTGGGTGGGTGGGTGTGTGCGTGCCAGATGAGTGATTTTGGTGCGATTCAAAATCTGTATGCAGTTGTTGTCATGGATGTTGTGTTTGGGACCCAAGTGGTCGCTTTGAATGTTGTGCTGCTTATTTGTGGGGCACATGTATGTTTGAATGTACATTTTTCTCATGGAGGTAGTAAGCAAACTTGAATGTGTGTTCAGTACCTTTGTGCTCATACAAGTGTGTGTATACATGTATGATAGTAGATAACATTAGACAGTTGTGTAGGAATGTGTTTGATGCTAAAAGATATATAAATGTTATTTTTGGTAAGATGAGAATTATTCTTCAGTAAAATCTGTTGTTTACATCGCGGTTTGTAAACTGAACTATGATGGCAGAGCTTGTGATGATGTCAGTGTAATACAGTAATATACTCAGTCCCACCTTTTTCTCTTTGAAAATGGTCTGTGGTTGTAATCCTTCATGTTCTTAGCTTGCCCAGGTTGTGGCTTAGATGCCCTAAGTCTTGCTCAGTTAGTTAGTTAGATAGTAATTGGATTTTAACGTACTGTCAGCCGCACTTGGCTACCTCATGACAGTAGTTTTGCGCACACAGGTTTGAATAATTGGGCAGAACACAAAAATAAAGATTTGAAGTTGGGGCGTAACTGGGCCAGAGCTCTTTTCTCTTTAACGTTCCCCAAAAGTGAGGCTGGGTCACTTCATGGCAGTCTCAGACCCAGTTTGTCTCCATAGAAATTACATTGCATGTGTGTACCCTTCCAACCCCCCTCCCCCCCCCTCCCTGCCCCCTACCCCAACTCCCTCTGCCACATGCACATGACAAAGTAGTGCATAAAGGTTCAAGTATGGTCTAAAAATAGTACACCCACACCGTACCTGCATCTTTTGTTCTGGTGCAGGTACTGAGGCTGCAAGATATGTTGGTAATGTTAAATATCCTGAGTATTAGTGGAACAGTAGAAGAGTCAGTACAAAAAAAAACACGTTTCCATGCGCTGTTGTTGGATAAGTGTTTGGTGTCAGCTGACTACCTGTTACGCTGTTCAGGGTCCCATGCTTGATCTTGAATTTGACATCTTCCAGAATGAGAACAAGTCCACCCTGATATAACCTTCATGGTTGACTAGGCAGGGTATTCAGAGTCAATTGCTTATCTGTCCAGAACAAGTTATCAAGGCTGCTTTTGTCTCTCTTTGTATTACTTTCCTTGATTTTTATTTTATGGAAACTGTCGGTCACTGTGAGTTTCAGAACTTTGCTTGTTGAGACTATTTCTCACATATGTTTGTGAGCTTCTCAAGGGTGGTAACACTCACAATTCAGCACTGTATTATCAAGCCATAAGGTCAGTGTTTTTTTTTGACAGCAAAATGTTGACACCCAAATCATGTTCCAGTTTGCAAATTGCAAAGATGTGTGAGGCCATACAGACTATTGCAGTCTGTCTGTTTAAAAAAAAAAAAAAAGCAATAGCAAAAGGTATTATTCATATTTTTACTGCTATGATTTCTAGTGTGAAAATTTACTATAGTCATATTTTGAATTTCAGTTTTTGTTGTTCTTGCTGTTTATTTGTTTATTTGTGCATCTGTTGGATTTCTTGTTTTTGTTACATTTTGGGGTTGATGGTGATACAGGAGAAGGATTTTGTTGGCTTTATGCGTGTGATAACCCATTGAAGTGACAGTGCACTTAGTGTGATGATAGATTGACTAACCTCAGAGTGTTCCACTGTATTTGAAGAGCATGTGGCTGAGTTGTGAAACATGAGTAATGAAAGGAATGCACTTTAAGTTGAACTGCACCTGAGGCTTTAATTGTATTACTTTTGGCTTTGATTTAGCTACACATTCGCACTGCATCTTCTGTTGTTGTGCTTTTTTAAAACTTCTTTTATTATTGATATTCATGCATGCTGAACAAAAATTGTGTATCATTTACCTTATCCAGAAAAGTTTTGAATCCAGACATTTCCACATGTAAACTGTACCACTTTACTAAGGTAAAGCATTAGATTTGAAGTCATATGTGTGTGCGTTTTATTCCTTTTGGGGTCGGGGTGGGGGCTGTTTTTAAACAGGGATGTGTGTGGGTGTGGGGTTGCAGTTATATGCATAGGTGCACATATTCACGCACATGCCTCTGTGTGTCTCTGCATGTGTGTGTGTGAGCAATTGAAATGTTGGCTTTGTACTTAAATGTGATATTATTTCTTGTTAGTTATTATCTTACAAAATATTCTTTTGCATACTTGATATACTGATACATATTTATATATATAGACATGTACATTTATGAATTTAAAGATTTTTTTGGGTGTGATTTGGGGAGTTGGTCTTCTATTTATGTTTGTGTTAGTATTAGTAGGAGCTTTTCTCTCATTAAATATTGTCAGATTTTTACTTGCAAAATTCGCTACTGAATATTTGTTTGGTTTTCTTTCTGTTGTCTGTTTTGTTGGGACTTGTGAAGAATGATAATTCTGCTAGTGTTTATGCTGTACCGTATATTATGCGTCATGTAGTTTTGTTTTTTATTGATTGATACCTGTTATGAATGTTTCTTTTAGGGTATATTTGCTTTAGTCTTGTATTACAATTGTATAATTTTTATTTTGAAACATATTTTTCTATGTGTTTGATGTTTTATTGTCTTCACGCAAGTTTCAGTGGAACCTGTACTAACTTCTCTAAAGGAACTAGCCACCTCTTACTCTGATTTGTTTTAGGGGTAGAACGGATTGAAGTGAAAACTTTAAAATACTGTTTTGGAATGCCAGGCTGATGTCTATGTAAATGTAGGCAACAATTGTCATCTGTGGGGAGTAGTTGGATCAGTGTATAGAAAACAGTCATGTGTCAGCTTGCCTGATGCTTACTGCAGCTTCTTTGGTGTTTTTCCTTGGGCCCACACTGAATATTAAAGAGGCTGCAGTGTGTGACAGGTGAGGCATGACTGGTGTTTTGTACATTCAGTCCTGCTAAATGCTACGCATAAAACTTGGTTTTCAAATCAAGATGGCATTTTGGAATGAAATATTTGATTTTCAGTTTTTTAATTTCTTCTGCCAGTTGGAGAAGGGATATTTAAGGAGGCTAGTTCTCCATATAGTTCCTTTAAGTTGAAATTGTAGTGAATGCAAAGTGCATGAAATCTCACAATGACAGGCATTTTCCTGCCTGATTCAGTAAAAGGTCAGTTTTTGTCAAGAAGCTGTTTAGATTGTCCTAGCTGTTTTGTCTGTTCCACTGTAATTTTGATATCCCCTATCTCTTTGCCTTAAAGACTGAGTCACCCCGTATACAGCATGCATGACTAAGCAGAACCAGTTGAGCTCAAACCTTTAAGGGGCAAGTGTTGCTGATTTGCTGCAATAAATTTCAAGATTTCAAGCAAACGAGGGACACCAAGTGTCCAACGTTTGGCACACAGCGAGATTTCACTGCTGGCATCCTCTTAACTATAATCAAAAGCTTCTTCGTCCAGTCAGTTCTGCATTTCTTGCTTGTTTGGCTCAGTAGGTTTTGAGTCAATGAAGTTAGGGTCGGGTTAGCAGGAGGCTAGCTCACTTCTCTCACATGTCTGTTGGTCGAGAATGGTAATACAGTGGGTTTCCATCTTGTTATCATGTGCCTGCAGAGAAATATGACAAAAAGAGAACAGAATACTGATCTGAATGAGTAGCCACTGCGCATGCCAGTGCATGGTTTGAACAGAGGGTGCTGAGAAGATAAAATAAAATTGAGCATACTTCATTAAATGATGTGACATCTGAATGTTTTACATTATGGGTACACGTCTTTCCGTGTCAAGGACACTGATGTGCCCCAGCCCCTCTCCAAATCCAGATATCTGTCTGCGTATGCGACCCAAGGGTTCTACATCAGAAACTGACCTGTTATGGCTCCACTGTAATTTTGATGTTTCCTGTTGCTGCTGCTTTGCTCAAAGGCAGTTCCACCATAATTCTGATTGATGCTGTCTTGTTGGCATTTCAGAGGAGCAGAACAGCTAAGGTTCAGTGTTGGTTGAGGTGGAAGCAGTGATCGGAATGTTTCCACTTGACTGACTGCACAACTCCTCATCTTTTCTGTTCTCCTTCGTCATGCGCTGGCTGTGCACCCAGCCAGAGGATGCAGGGCGTGCCTGAAGCAAGGACTTTGAGTGGTCAGGGGCCAGGGGTGTGTTTGCTGGGCGCTTTGTGCAGGGACTGCGTGTATCAGTAAACAGCCTTACAGGGGACATGCGTCTGGTACATTCTTAGTGACAAGGTATGGAACACGATTTATTGAGACACAGGATCTGTTTACTTCTCCCTTATTCTTCGTCTTCATCACAGTGGCATGAAGGCCTTCGCAGGAGAGGAATGTGCCAGCGAGAGTTCTTGGCAAGAGTGTACACAACTGAAGAAGTTACGTCACACACATTGTGTTACATGTTGGGTACACTCTCAAGGCATTATGACGTCTTTCACATGTACTTCTTTGAGAGACATTCTGTACACATTAGCAAGTACATGCAACTTTTTTAATTCATTTCCGGGACAAGGTATGCATTTGGACATAGGATGTCTTTCATGCTTTCTTTTTCTGGAACAACGAACGTGTTTGGTACACAGTAAAGACCTACAGCTTCTTTCATACACAGGATTTCTTCATAGACAAGGGACATATTTGATGCACATGAAGCACACATGACACACTTGAAACACACAGGGACATGTGTAGTACGTGGTAACGACAAGTGACATGTAGTGCACAAGCATCTTGTTAAAAATGGGGACATGTTCACTGAAATCTAAATACAGGGAATTATATTGGTCAAATTCAGATTCATATGACACCAAGACTAGTCATACAGGACTTAGTGCAGGTGTGACCAGACCAAGCAAGACATTAAAGAAGCTAACCTTCTCAGACCCAAAAGAATGGCCTTTCTCTCCAACAGACGCTAGAGGTAGAGAAGGATGAAACAAAAAAACCAAAGCAAGGCTTTTGCCTTAAAGTACTCAGTTGGTTTTGTTTTGCTAGTGGGACTCCACTGTCAAAAATCTCAAGTGTCACAGACATCTACCCACAGCCTCATTTAACCTTGTTTCTCATGCGATGGGAGCACAGACCTCTCATGCCTGATATTAAAGATGCAGTGTGCGCACCATGGATGAATTGTGTGCAGCTAGTGCCATTATCCATCACACTTAAAACTAAGTTCCAAAAATGTGTAGATATAAATTTAATAAGATCAGGCATTATCCATCTCACTTAAAACAAAGTTCCTAAAATGTATAGATATAAATTGAATAAAATTAGGCAAGTACTTTAGAACAAAATCCTTTCAGGTTTCTATTTTTATATCTTCTGCCTTTTGGGTGAAACTTGTTTTGAAAAGGTTTGTTTCTTTTGTATTTACAATGAAATACCAAACACACAAAAATATATCTTTAAAAAATGAAGTTGTTGTTTTATAATTTTGGGGGGATTTATTATGAATCATAAATATAGCTTTTTCCCAGTTTAGTAAAGTGTTCTTTGGGGAAGGCAGTGAATAGTTTTCAAGGTTGTGAAGCGACAGTGATGCATATGATGAGGCAGACAGAGCCAGACCCTGCAGTGGTTCCAAGTAGCATCTGGTGGTGGTTGTCCCTGACAGTGGAAAAATTAGTTTAAGATGTCCATTCTGTGTGTCCAGGAATATAATGGAGATTTGTCTTTGGTGATGCTTCAGCACTGTATATGTGTATTGTTTGATAAACAAGCTTTGGCTGTCAGGCGAGGTTTCGGCAACATTCCCTTAGCCATGATGTGTCCCTGTCTACTGTTGGAAACCATAATGATTGATGTTGTCATGCCACAGTTCTAGTCTTTCATTTGCAAGCTGTTGCTGCTCGTTGTGTGCATCAGAAGTTTGCAAACTCTTCACTGTGTACACTGTACGTCACTCTTTGTCATCATCATCAGTGTCTGACTGCAGGGTTTTCAGCCTGGGGAAAAAAGAAAAGAAAGTATGGTATTTGAAGAGACAAGCCCTTTATGGGCCTGGAAATGGTGTGGAAGGACCCCCACCATTACCCCTCCCCCTTCACAGCTTCCACAGAGTTTTCCCGCTTGAATGGAGAAGGTGTGGAATTTCATCAGCATCACGCTGATCTTGCAGTGCAAAAGTCCCAGTGTTCATGAGAGAGAAGAGTGGAAGAGGGAATGTATACATTAATGTACAAGCAATCGCTGGTAAGTACCTGTTCTGTCCCCAGGTTTAGGATAGCTACTTTACTGCACTGTGGATACCTGATCCGCGCTGAGAATTATACCCACCCCACCCTACACCTTCATCAAATGGTATATGCTTGATGCCATCTTTCACTTTATTTTCGGATATGGAAAAAGCACCACACAAACACACACACACACACAAAATGCCAAAAAATATAATGCTTTGAAAAAGTATTGAATTCTGTTGCATATTATTCATTGCAGAACACCATTCCAGCACTTTATAATGTGTGCCTATTGACTGAAACCATTTTATTACACATGTAACCAGATAGACTGAACCCATTTTATTACACATGTAGTCAGATAGACTGAAACCATTTTTATTACACATGTAGTCAGACTCTGCAGCCAGCCTCTTTTAGGATAACGAAAAATGCTTTGAAAAAGTATTCAGTTTCTCTTGCATATAATTATTTTGTTGAGGAACTCTTTCCAGCACTGTTTAATGTGTGCCTATGGACTGAAACTGTCCTCACTTAACATATCCTCGGAAGAAACCGTCCAGCTCTTTTGTACTTGAGTTGCTGACTTTGTAAGTCAGTTTGATTTTTGAAATATTTGCTTTCACAGTGGCAGTGTCTAAATTTAAGATAAAATATTACCTATCTGTTTATGATGTTTAGCTATTTCTGGTTGCTCATCCTGTCTTGAAATCCATGGATATTTATTCCATTGACTGCATTTACATATATTTCTGAATCAAAACCTGGTTGTGAAATGCTCACTATATAGACTATATGTAGTTTTGATTGCATGATAAAGATCCCATGTCCACCATTTGATAAAAGCAGGCCTAATGGCTTAAGACGTGGAAACATGTCACAGTTATTTTGTGACAAGCAGAATGATCAAATGATGGTTATGCCTACTCCTAATGGAAGATTGTTGTTGTTGTTGATCGCTTTTATGTAGTACTGTTCTCCACTCTCGAGCAGACTCACTGCGCTTGCATGTGATTGTACATGAATGACTAGCTTTTTATAGTGCCTCTCTTGAATATCCACCAAAGTGGTGTACTTAAAGCGCTGACATGGCTGGTGCCACATGAAAGTGACGCTGTCTCTGCGCGTTCTGTGTACACGATACAACCATGCACCATGTCACTTCATGCAAAGCCACATACATAAGGAGCTTGCATGTTCAGCTGTGAAGATGAAGAAGAAACTGTACTACAACTTAGCACAATTCAGCAAGACTGATAAACTGCATTTATGTAAACACTCTTTATGAAGATGAGATACAAGACTCAAGAGAGTGCAGATTTTGACATCTGCCACCAGCAAGCAACAATCTCACATTTCTGTTGCATGAAAATGCTGTTGTTTTTTAAATAATTGTGCCAATATCATTATATTGTTTCTACAGATAAATCCTGTTTGTTTTCCATTTTAACAAACTTTGATTTTTTAAATTATTAATACTAACTTTCACCCAGGAAAGACCTGATTTATATACTTATACAGTGAGGAACTGCCGTATGAGCATTTCCATCCTGGAACAAATTGTTAAGTTTTGAGATATATCTTCTGACAAAAAGAAGCTGATGGCGCGAGGGTTGAATTTTTTGGGAGAGTTTTATTGCACTCTGTAAATGGACCATCTTTATTTTCTTAATTTGATTGTTTCCACAGATTTTGGTTGAGGTTTGTTGAGAAAAAAGAAGAAGAAAATGCACATCTCTCTCCAATACCTGTGCACACAAAAAAACATGTCTGTGATGTTGGCATTGTGCATCCTCAGCTTGGTGTCTTTCTCAGTGCAATTTGCTGTTGTGCAAGTCTTTGTTTGAATGTTTTCCCAGCCACAGAGCTGTCTGATGGTTATCCTCAATTGTGGGTGAACACTGTGAATAAATGACTGTCCCAACTCTGGCTGAGTGGAATGCAGAACACATTCTGAAGTGCAGAATGCATTCTGAAGCCTGAAATGCAGAACACATTCTGAAGTGCAGAATGCATTCTAAAGTGTGGAACACTAACACATTCCGAAGTGTGGAATGTGGAGCACATTTTGATGTGCAGAAGACACTCTTAAGTATGAAATTCAGAACATGTACCAAGTCTAGTCTGCAGCTAGGTCAAGAAACAGTACCACCTCCATTGTTCAATACAGAATGAAAGATTTTCTCTTTTTTATTCACTCTCTCCACATTTCAGGTTTTAAGGTAGAATGTTCTATCTGATCTCTTATAAACGAAGTCTATTCCACCACATGTACCTGTGCTAATCTCCTGTCCAGCTCTATATGTCTGGTTGGTCTTTCACAATATGTTTATCTGTTCATTTTCATCTTTTCTGATAAAAACAAAAAACAACATTTTGTTGACAATATTTGGCTTATATATTGCGCGTCTAATCACATTTACACCCAAAACAAGTTTTCATTTCTACAATAATATGTTGCTTTGCAGGAAGTTCCAAGTTGAAGCAGAAAGAGCAGTTTTGTGATCAGGTCTTTTTCTTTTTCTCCTGGTTCCCTTTTTTTTTTCTTTTTTCTGCATGAACTTTGCAATTGACACAAACATTTCACTTTGAAGATTTCAGCTGTATGCTGAATGTGTAATTGTGAAACAGTCAGTGAAACAGTCAATGTGCATCAGTCAACTTACACTTTTTTGCTTCATTAGTAACAACTTGGTATCAAAAGACTTGCATTGTCTGTGAATAAATGTTACATGATGTACAGCAACACTCTGTTGTCATTCCTGCAAGTGTGTGTGTGTCAGTTTAGGTAAGGCTGGTGCAAGTTGTGGGCGACAGTGAATACAAATGACTGCCTTCAGAATCTCATTGCATTACCAGCCCTAGTGCCAATAGGGTTGGAAACTTTGAAGCCTGGGGTTGGTTGGCACCTCTTTTTGCAGCATTTGGAATTACAACCATGCCATTTCCAATGGTGAATATTTATCTTGCTTCATATCATATGTACTCAGTTATGTTCACAATGTGCTAAGACCCGCCCCCCCCCCCCACCCCCCCACCCCCCCCCCCCCCCCCCCCCCCCCCACCAACAAAAAGAAAAGAAGAACATCAAAGCGCAAATTCACACCGAAGAAAATTTTTTAAATAAAACGGGAAGAAACCGTGAAATTGGCACTTCAAGGGAGGCAATTTAGGAAAGGCATGCGCACAGTGGTTATTTTCCTTGCTACATTCAACAATGGTGGTTTTTTCTTCTTCTTAAATAAATGGTCAGATGACGGGAACATTAGTTGTGATGTAGTCAAAAGACGATAATTATATATTCATTGAATCTTGGGTCTTGTTTACTGATGCTTCCAACCTCAAGTGTTATCCCACCGTATGTGTCTTTTTAATTAATTACTACTCTCCACTGGCAAACTATTTCATGGCAAAGCTGCTTTGGGAACAAACTCCATTCTCCACATACAATGATACACGCAAACACATCAAAGTTCAGTTACTTTTTACAGCTTTATTTTGCTCCATAAAATAACGGTCACAAAGCAGACCACAAACTTACTAGCATGACTCTCCTCTCAGTCTCAGACATTAAAAAAAAGCACTCTTTCTGCCTTTTCCACACCCCCCCCCCCCCCCCAAAGAAAACAAACAACAACCCACACACACACTCATCCATTTCACTCTTTGTGTTTTCTTTTCTTGCTCCGGGGACGTGCACTTTCCTCAGACCCTGAAACACAGGAATAACACGACTGACCAAAACAAATGCATCCATCATATAATCGTACACTTACAAGGGCAAACACTCACCCTCTTAAATCCTAAAACCCTGACAGTGACACAGACTGCGAAAATTTGCGCCACAGAAAATTCCTGGGTTTTCCTTTCCCCCTGAACCGCCTCATCTGGAAATTAAACAAAAAAAACTAAATTTAATAATAATAAAAACAAAAAACATTAAAATCTCACACTCCAAGCAGTGACTGCCAGCCTACCCTCCATGCCATGGTTGGTTACATCACAGCCAGTCCTGGCTCCCTTTCCGTCCATGCCCTGACAGAAAATGAACAGCTACCTCTCTAAGCTTTCAGGGCTGTGAAGTGACCAACTTAGGAGTGGAAGTGTAAGCCAGACATTGTCTCTTCACTTTCTGGTGCTGTGTCATCCCCAGATATGGTAGTCTGAGGAAGGGTTGGCTGAAAATGTATGCCTGGAATAGGCAATCACATGCAAAAGTGCCCGCCATGCAACTACAAAAACTACAAACTGGCATTAGTTCTGAGGCCCATGCAACTACAAACTGGAGTTTGTTCCGTGGCTGACCGAGCACTGCACTTTTACTTTTGTTCCACTGGACAAAATGACACTCATTACTGAATTCTACTCATCACTTTTGCTCTTACCAAGAGGCTGGTCTGTCTGTGAGGTGGACTGATCTCCAGTTGTGCATGTTTCTTCCGATTTCTTCACCTTCTTCTGCCAGAGGGCGCTACTCACAAAGCGTTTGGCTGCTGGCCTATCTAGCCGGGGCTTGTTCAGCGAGTCTTGCGCCTCCTTGATTCGCCCCATGTAGGACCGAATCCTCTCCTGTAAACAGGAAACCAAACACTCATGAAGTCCTTGTGCAAGTACTAAATATATAATAGGTAATAGTTGCAGTTGTACTTGCATCTCTTCTGTGCACATGATGCATGTTGAACATAAAATTGAAAAAGTGCTCTTGGTTGTACTTGCAACTGCAAAATGCTTCAAAATCAAGGGTGGGAAGCATTGGCACTCCTCAGTGGGTGTGAATGAGGTTTGTGTTTTAAATTCAGTGAGCACAACAGTTGTTTCCTTGTCGGCTTGTGAGAAGAAAATGGAGAGAGACGGAGACAGAGAGACATACAAACAGACAGAGAGAGAGAGAGAGAGAGAATGGAAAACACACCAACCCATTCACTTTTAAGGGTACTGATGGGATAGTTTAAAATTTACACATTCTCTGTCAGAACTGTATGCCTTAACAGTTTTACAAATAATAACCACCACCCCTCTTTTTTTCCCTTCTCCCTCTTTTTCTTTTGTCCTCATTTTCTTGTGTTTTTTTATTTTTGTTTATGTTTTGCTTTGGCCCAAAACTGTTTGCTTAAATTTGTGTACATGTGTGTACTGTGTTTGCTGATTGTCAGCATGTAACCATGTTACACTAAAATAGTAAAATGTGTTACTAAGAATAAACTGTAGTGTTAGTAATCTGATACTAAATTAGTATTACTATTGTATTAATATCTAGTATTACTCACTAGTTCTTTTTTCACAGGATGGTCTTTTGGGTTGACTCCGCACACATTCAAATACACTGCAACAGAAAACATGGAAATCACACACAGTCACAGTACTGTCTGAACAACAGCAACAACAGTGGTTAGCTAGTAAATACTACCACTGTACCAGCATGACAGGACTGTAACACTGTTAGTGGTGCAGAGCAAGAGTACTTACTCTTGAAAGCCAAAGTTAAGCATGATGGAGGATGCTCACCAAATGGATAGGTGACCATTATCATTATGTGCTAATTCTAGTAATTGGGCTGTGCACCTGCCCTGAGATTTCTCCAGAGTGAAATTCTGCACAGGCTGTCTGTTCATGCATGTATGTGATGAAATGCAGGCATCTGTAGGCCTTTTTAAGTGCCCCAGGCTCTTCCAAGAATGGGCGCCATAAATAATATATTCCATATTATTATTATTATTAAAACTGTAACTTAGTTAAACAGTGAAAAATTAACAAAGCCTTTGCCTTTGGCCACTTACTCCAAAACAGAGAGTTGATTCCATATGCCCCCACTAGGTCCAGCTTAGCAGCATCAAGTGGTCCAAGCTGTCAACAAATTGCAGACATCATTACCTAATACCTGTCAATCACTTTTGTTGATTAATTAAAGTAAGTTTATTTTTCAACATGGCCAACATTCAAATCAATGACCGATGTATGACTGACTGATTGATCAATACATAATACATTACTAATAATTATTTCACATTATGGTCATAATGCTAAACAGACACAGGTAACAACTCACACTGAAGTTAATTATAATTCAAAGACACATGTATAGCAAAGCCATGGATATCTGAATTTAACTCATGTATTTCACAATTTGATATCTGTAGAAAGACAACTGAAATCTGAATGAGTAACTAGAATATGTGCAGTTATACACAAGAAATATTAATTATCATGATGATGTCATACTACAAACCAAAAATAGATCAACTGTCAAAATGAGAAAATCATTCACAAGTTACAGACCTTCCGCTGTCATTGTCAACAGACCTTCAGCTGTCACCCTAGGGTAATTAAAAGAATAAAACATGTGCTGTTTGTACACAATAATTATTATGTCACTTGTCAGTACTGTCACAACTGAATTACTCACATTGCAAAAAAACTGGAGAAAAAAAAAAAGCTGACAAAATGAGAAAGTTGTGACTTGATAAGTTGATATACATACATTCATTTTCTGCACCATGGGCTTTCTAATTACTAATAAATCCCCCCCCCCCCCCCCCCCCCCTTCCCCCCGGGAGAAGCCTGATGACAGCTGAAGAAGGGCGGGAAGTGTGGGAGGGGTGCGTAGAAAAAACAATATTTTGTTGTTGTTGTTGTTGTTGGGCTACCCTCACAATGTCACAGCAGGTGATCGGCCCTTGCTCACCTTTTCCACCAAGTCGGTGTGCGATGTTGAGAGAAGTGGCTGCAACATCGACTCTACTGCAGACACGGCAGCATCAAAGCTACCCAACCTTTCCTTCAGTTCATGTGGAATCCCGTGTTCGCTTCTATCCATATTGAGTCGTTGATTAGAAAACACAACAATTTTCAAACCCTCATCAACGACACTACACAAACTGTGACAAAGTCTTGGTCTGTCGGTCGACTCATGTGGGTTGGGGAAACCGGAAGTGTATATGGAATTGTTTCCGGAAATGAATTGGATGGAGTAAAAAGGTGGACGGAACTGAGGACAAGACTAGACGAATTCAAAATTGTAGAGAGAGAGAGAGAGAGAGAGAGAGAGAGAGAGAGAGAGAGAGAGTATGAATGAATGAATGAATGAACTGACAGTTTATTTTACGAGGGTATTGACTGAGGTAGCAGACCGGCGTCACTGACAGACCGGGGTCATCACTTCCGGCATCTACATCAGCGGGTACAGAGAGAGACTGAGACATGACTGAGAGAGAGAGAGAGAGAGAGAGAGAGAGAGAGAGAGAGAGAGAGAGAGAGAGAATGTACTGACTTTATTTTACGTGGGTATTGACGTAGCAGACCGTCACTGCGGGGTCAGTCAGATTCACCGTCATTAGCCTGTACAGATTGAGAGACTGTGACTGAGGCCGGCGGGGTGGCCGGCCGGTGGTTGTCCGGGTGTGGTGGTGGTGGCTCAGTTTAGGAACTAAAAACTAAGTAAGCCGTGACGATCACACGTCACTGAAATCTCACTAGGCCTTTGCATTAGCCTATACTGAATAACCGCTACACTGAAACGTCACTATTGTCAATTCGGAATTGACTTCAGTCGGTCAAGTCAGTGCTGCTCAGTCGTTCAATCATAATTATACACTCATTACACCAGTGTTTGCATACTTGATTTATTTTCTGACTGATTCGTCTCCGGTGCATTGATCATAGTGTACATGTTGATGTAACTCATAAGTCAGTTCCGCAGCCCAGTCACTGACGGCGGAGTACACTGACTCGGTGACTGACGTAACTTAGGTGCCTGCGCGTCACAATAGCAAATCGATTCATCAGGCTTCGATCATATTTAACTGACTGAATTTTTCAGTGTTTTGTTGTTCGCACGCTAGTCGTTTCAATGTTTTCGCGGCCGGCGCACACACTGATGACCGGTCAGTCAGTCACACTAGTCGGCCGTGATGACTGGACTGAGTGGTCCTAACGCCCTGTAGTGCAGTGACTGACACGGCCGTGTAGCCCCGCGCTTCGGCGAAGATCTTGGCGCGGTGCAGTATACTACTGAATTATGGTCCTTTGCTTTTAGTCAACATAGTAGTAAAGGGGCAGGGGTAGGAGGCCGGGGGGGGGGGGGGGGGGGGGAAACTGACTAAGAACTCAGTGAAGAAAAGTCAGTCATCGGAACAAGGCTCAGTGAGTGACGACTGACTGAGACTGCCAAGACTGAGGCAAAAAGTGTCAGTGTCAAAAAGGCAGCAACTATTCGTCACTGAATCAGTGACTAGTAAGAGTTCCGAAACCTGAAAATCAAACCAAGCTAGGTACCTGTAATTCAGTAGTAGCAAGACTGGTCACGCTTGTGTGGGTTTTTCCTGTTAACACTGATTTGCAGTGTTGTTCGGTGGCCGTGCCGCAGGGACCCAGACCGCGGTGACGTCAGTAGATCTGATAGTCACAAGCCGCCGCGGCCGGGCTCGACCCTGACGTCTAATGTGTGGACGTCAGTGATGCCGGCGATAACATATGTGACGCTGCGCCGACTTGTTAGTCCAGAGACTGTAGTATCTCTGGTTAGTCCAACGTCACGCCCACGTCCCAAGTCATTCAGTGACTGCACAGTCAGTTCAAACTCCAAACCGCACCGGTTTACGACACCGTTGAGTCCTCTCAAACATTGGTGCCGGAAAGCGAGACTGACGTTGCTTCCGGTGTTTCAGTGAACGAGTGGTGGCGGCGGAACGGTGCCGGGTGGGGAATTACCTACGTGGGCCGAGCCGTCACGCTGACAACAGAAAGGGTGCGGCTCGGTTTTTTCCAGGCAGGATTGTGCCAATGTCGTGCGGATAATCAGTGTATATTTCCAGGTTGGCAGCTGAGGTGTGCTGGTGTGGACACGCACGCACGCACGCACTGCACGCACGCACACACCCCCCCCCCCCCCCACCACCACCACCAACCGCGCCCCCCCGCCCCCAGCCGCCCCTCCCCTCCCCCCTCCCCCCCGCAACCCCCTCGCCCACAATCTGGGTCAGTCAGTGGTTCACACGTACATACTGACTGGACTGACACGATACGCCGCACGCGCGGCGCGAACACTGTCGCACACACACACACACACACACACACACACACACACACACACACACACACACACACACACACACACACACACACACACACACACACACGCGCACACACACACACACACACACCACACACACACACACACACACACACACACACAACACACACACACACACACCGCGCACACATACGCGCACACTCACACACACACACACACACACACACACACACACACGCTGTATCCACCCACACACTGACGCCCACCCGCCCACACACGTGCGTTGACCAACGCTACAACATAATCACGACACACTTTCTCTCTCACTACCGTCAGGTACCGTGAATCTGGCAGACCATGGCTGTTACACTGGGGAAATACAGTAAACAAGTAGAGGAAGAAGAAAAAATGAGGTGGTTTTAAAAACAAGCAACCCCCCCCCCCCCCCCCCCCCCCCTTCCCCCCGCCCCAATCCCCGCACTCCTAAACTGAAATACACACGCGCACGCACACACACAGACCACACACACACACACACAACACACACACACACACAAATCCAAAAACGAGCAAAAACCACTATCGAATTAATTGAAAGCAGCATGGGCTCATTCGCTGGAAACATTAAACATTTAGCATTTCAACGTTCTAGGTGTTTACCGAGACCGAAGGGGGGTCCTTTTTGTTGTTGTTGGTATTAAGTCTACTAGCTGTGGCGTACGTAGTCAGTGAAAACAATCCATTCGGTCACCTAGACTGACTCAAAGACAACCACTGTGCTGCTCAGCGACATGAACTGGCTATAACTTGTGATGTCAAAGAGTAGCCTATTTTATAGCGCGAGCTCCTAATGTAAGCCCGAAGCGCAAAATTCAAAAAACGGTAAGGTCGATAGAAACACACAGAACCAAGACAACAAAGAAATCCTACTAACTGTTTTAACAAATTAATGCACTACATTCGGCATCAGCCGAACAAAAGCTGTGTATGTCCACTGACACTTCCTTCAACAGTGTCTGTAGTCCATGTCCGCCGATAAGCTTTTCGTTTGATAGTGCTTGTGTCCGCGGACATTTTAACAAAGTACATCTAATCTCTGTACACAGTTCCTGTGTTTATTTGTATTATTATTTTTAAAGTCCGCATTGTCCTTTAAATTCTTCTTCTACTTCTACTTCTTCTTTACGGCTCTCAGCCTTTATCTCAGTGCTTAAGACAGTCGGGACAGCAGAGTTCAAGTTCGTTGGTATTTCTTGTTGTTGTTGGATTTTGTTGTAGCTGTTTTTGCTTTTTGAACAATGTGAGTTGATCCTTCAGAGACCAGGCACCCTTCCACTAGAGATAAAATTATGTAACTGGTGTAGATACATAACTTGGCCCGAATATCTCGTTTCATATACTCATTGTGTGTGTGTGTGTGCGTGCGTGCGTGCGTGCGTGCGTGCGTGCGTGCGTGCGTGCGTGCGTGCGTGCGTGCGTGCGTGCGTGCGTGCGTGTGTGCGCGCGCGCGCGCGCGTGTGTGTGTGTGTGTGTGTGTGTGTGTGTGTGTGTGTGTGTGTGTGTAAAGTGACCTTCACTTAGATTTCCTAAGTGTTCCACCAATGAACCAGTTCAAGGTCACAGCAAAGGTTAACTCCTGGATTTTTTTTAACCTTTGTTATGACCTTTCCCTCAGACACAACATAACAATCCAAGCTTGTCAAAAGCAATGATGAAGATGACGACATATGATCCCACTTACATCGTGTGTGTACAAACTGATTGCAGATGGGCCGGCAGTTCAGTTGATATGGTAGAAACAGTCCTTACTTTATTTTATTTTTTATGATCCTTCATTGCGATTTTGACGCTGAAGATAGCAAATCCACCGTTTCAAACGATACTCCAATTATGATGATGTATTATTATGCAATGGTGGACATTACGGCAGTTTTCAGTGGGGATTACTGCGAATCGTTGCTCCTGAATGGCTAAGGATATGCTCAACTCTACGTTCCTGAGGAAGTCTTCTGTGCTTCTGAACCGTTTGATTGTCGATTCGTACGCTTTTCTTAGTGGGTCACAGGTGCCTGGGCATTACGGATCTCTGAGGGTTACAAAATTCTTTAACAGGATTTATATTCGCAGACAGCTTCTTTAAACGGTGTCCGTCTGTCATTAAACTTGTCTATCGTTAGTGTTTGTAGACGGTTCTGTTAGTAGTGTTCATGTCCGCAGACAGCTCCTTTAAACTTGTCTATCGTTAGTGTTTGTAGACGGTTCTGTTAGTAGTTTTTCATGTCCGCAGACAGCTCCTTTAAAATTGCCTATCGTTAGTGTTTGTAGACGGTTCTGTTAGTAGTGTTCATGTCCGCAGACAGCTCCTTTAAACTTGTCTATCGTTAGTGTTTGTAGACGGTTCTGTTAGCATTGTTCATGTCCGCAGACAGCTCCTTTAAAATTGCCTATCGTTAGTATGTGTAGACGGTTCTGTTAGCAGTGTTCAAGTCCGCAGACAGCTCCTTTAAACTTGTCTATCGTTAGTGTTTGTAGACGGTTCTGTTAGTAGTGTTCATGTCCGCAGACAGCTCCTTTAAACTTGTCTATCGTTAGTGTTTGTAGACGGTTCTGTTAGTAGTGTTCATGTCCGCAGACAGCTCCTTTAAACTTGTCTATCGTTAGTGTTTGTAGACGGTTCTGTTAGTAGTGTTCATGTCCGCAGACAGCTCCTTTAAAATTGCCTATCGTTAGTATGTGTAGACGGTTCTGTTAGCAGTGTTCATGTCCGCAGACAGCTCCTTTAAAATTGCCTATCGTTAGTATGTGTGGACGGTTCTGTTAGCGGTGTTCATGTCCGCAGAGAGCTCCTTTAAAATTGTCTATCGTTAGTATTTGTAGGCGGTTCTGTTAGCAGTGTTCATGTTTCGCAGATATCTCCTTTAAATGGTGTCAATCGTTAGTGTTTGTAGACGGTTCCGTTAGCAGTGTTCATGTCCGCAGAAAGCTCCTTTAAACATTGTCTGTTTGTCGTTAGTGTTTGTTGACGGTTCCGTTAGTAGTGTCTATGTCGGCATTGCAGATATGTTACTTTACGTCCACAGAAACCGTAGGTTTATTAGGGACGGGAACCCAGGACGTCCACCTCGACTTTCACACAGCTCCTGAGCTCTGATTTTGTCCATGATGATGATGAAGTGTTGCTTTACGTCCACAGAAAGCGTAGGTTTATTAGGGACGGGAGCCCAGGACGGCCACCTCGACTTTCACACAGCTCCTGAGTTCTGGATTGCAGATGTTCTGGTTAGCAGTGTTTATATCCACAGACGGTTTCTTTCGCAGTCCGCCCTGATAAAACCCTACTGGCTGACTGGGCGTAAAACACCAAGTTAATTACTCCTTTCACAGTACTGCTTTAACTACTACTTCACACAGCTTCGTTGAGATTTCACAGCCGCAGACAGAAAGTGAATTTGGGCTTCGGTGAGAGAACAGGCTCGGGTTCATTTGGATCAATCAGTTTAACGGTCCTGTGCCGCGGACTGATACCGGCGGGACCAACACCCCAGAAAGAAGTTAATGCTGAGGAGAGGAAACGCTGATACGTCTGTGACTAAAGTGCAGAGTTAGGGGCCTGGGACTTCTGGAATGTCATGCGGCTGTTCGCGGGGACAGCGCGCGCACCCGAACTGCAAGAGAGTGAACGCGATGTCGAGCATTTCGGGTATGCACGGAAAGCAGACATTCGGGTATGCGTGGACTGCAGACATTCGGGTATGTGTGGACTGCAGACATTCTGGTACAAGTGGAATGCAAACATTCGGTTACGTGTGGAATGCAGACATTCGGGTATGCGTGGAATGCAGACATTCTGGTACAAGTGGAATGTAAACATTCGGTTACGTGTGGAATGCAGACATTCGGGTATGCGTGGAATTCAGACATTCAGGTAAGTGTGGAATGCAGACATTCGGGTATGCGTGGAATGCAGACATCCGGGCACGTGTGGAATGCAGACATTCGGGTACGTGTGAAATGCAGACATCCGGGTACGTGTGGAATGCAGACATTCGGGTACGTGTGAAATGCAGACATTCGGGTATGCGTGGAATGCAGACATTCGGGTTCGTGAGGAATGCAAACATTCGGGTACGTGTGATATGCAGACATTCGGGTATGCGTGTTATGCGTGTAATGCAGGCATTCGCGTATACGTGGAATGCAGACATTCGGGTACGTGTGGAATGCAGACATTCGGGTATGCGTAGAATGCAGACATTCGGGTACGTGTGGAATGCAGTCATTCGGGTTTGTGTTATGCGTGGAATGCAGACATTCGGATATGCGTGGAATGAGACAATCGGTGGAGTGCAGCACAAATGTAGACATGATCGTTAAAATACAACATCTGGAAAGCACAGGATTGTTACAGTGGGGGTGACTTTCTTCTTTTCTTTTTCCGATGTCATATCAACAGCAAAATAAACAACA